>CATIWJ010409152.1:0-12233 GCA_949640765.1 Croton laevigatus
CAAATGAAATATTTATTAAAAATCATATTTTTCATCACCATGTTTATTTTAAATATTATTATTTTCATAATCATAGTTAATTTTTAAAGAAAATACTTTTACAAAATAAATCTTTCTTTGTTTTTAAATCTTATCCATAAAATTATTTTCTAAGTTATTTTAGATATTTAATTTTTTCAAAATAAACTTAGATATCTTTTAAAATATTTGATCTTAATTAAAATATTATTTTTATTAATACTTGTAAATAACTTGACTTAATAAATTGATAATTTATAAATATTTTGTTTAAAATTCAATTTATATACTTATATTTACTTTAAAAATAACCATTTTTTTTAAAAAATATTTCTTTAAATGAAATATTAATAATTTATTAGTTTTTTTTTTCAAAATATTTGTTTCTAGTATTTAACATAACTTGATTTAAATTTTAACTTTAGTATAGTACTATATACTAGAATAAATAAGTAAATTTAATTGAACGTGTAAAGTAAATGAATTTTAATTAAATATCAAATTATTTAAAGTAATTAAAATAAATAAACAATTATTAAAATTAAAGTAAAATGAATACCCAACAAAATATATGGGTATATAGAAAAAGTAAATAAATTAAAGACTTACTAAGTAAATTAAATAAATAAATAAATAATTAAATAAGTAAAATAAATAAATAAATAAGTAAATAAATAAATTAAATAGATAAATAAGTAAATAAATAAATTCCCACCATTTAAATGGATATTTAATGTTAAAATAATAATAAAATAAAAAAAGTAATAAAACCCCACTATTAAGATGGGTATTTAATATATAACATTAAAATAATAATTGTAAATAAAACCCCACAATTAAGATGGGTGTTTAGTATAATATTATTAAAATAATAAAAGTAATAGAATCCCCACAATTTTAATGGGTACTTAATAAAATAATAATAAATTATTAATCGATATTTTCATCATACCCACATTAGTGGTTCCGATTAAACTTAATTTAATAACTTCAAAAAAATAATAAATTCGATGTAAAATTTAAACCATGTAATAAAATAAAATTTAAAAGCTTTTCAAAGTTAAAGTATCAAATCTCAGTTTCCAAAAGTATCGGGTCTTTATTCTTTTTGTCCTTGGACTGTTCTTTGTCCTATAATTGACCATTTATTAAAGTCATAAGGTATTGTCCATAATTTATCCATTTAATAGTTCATATGATTATTTTTAATTGGGTATCTTTTAGTTATTTTTAATTTTAATTATCCATAAAATTATTTATCAAGTGTTAGTCAATAATTTTTGTCAAATAATTAAATTAAACTCATTTTATAAGTATTTTAATTTTAATCTTGATACCCATATAATTTAATTTAGTCACCATAATATTTAATCGTAACTACCAATTTAATTTTTCATAAATTAATTCATAAAATATTCATGTAGTAATTTTTTTCTAATTAAATAGTTGTTAATATTTATTTTGACCATATTAAATTTAATTGTGACTTTTAATTAATTTATTAATACCCAAAAATATTTAATTTCAAAAATAAACCCAATTTATTATTTAATTAGATATTTGGATGCAATTGAAGAGATAAAATAAGTTTTGGGGCCAATACCTAATTAAAACAGAGGCGGAAGGACGAGATTGAACGCGGAAGAAAACTTTGAGGACCAAATGAAAATTTGTCAGTCAGGCGCACAGCCTGCGGTGCGCCTAGCCCGCTTGCCAAACAACATCGCCCTCTCCCGCGTGGCTCGCCTAAACGGCAGGCGGTTGGGTAAGGGCTGGGCAGTGGATCCTGCCACAACGGCAATCACTCAAAGTTTTGTATTTTCTCTCAATTTTAAGTGCCTATCCGAAATTATTTGCACTCTAATGAATATTCAGGGGTTAGAAGTCTATTTATAAGCCTCATAGGTGTGCTCAAATAATTTTTAGACCACAATTTGTGTAAAATATCAATTAATTATCTTAAATCAATTTTAATTATGTTTAATCAACTTTAATTATGTTGGCCCAACTATCTAATCTTATCTCCAATAATATTATCCAAGTCTTGTAGATATTGTTTTCTGATAAGATTTGATATTTTTACTATTTTACGGACGTAAATTTAAATTTACGATTTTACCATACTTTACCCGGTGTGGGTAAAAATTGACCGATTATCGAAACCTAGCAAATTTATACTCAAATTGATCGTCTTGACGTCTAAATTCCAAATTTAATGTTTTTAAGACTAAATTTTGAGTTTAAAATTTTCTGAGGGTCAAAATGACCAAAATACCTTAAAATAATCATTTCTTAAATTTTTATATGATTAATTTCCTATTAATTCAATAATTTTAATAAATTACCATTTAGTCCTTAAATTATTTTTTTTTAGGCTGTCACAGATTTGATGAAGAGACGAATTTTCCTTTTTTAGGTATTTGTTTAAGCTCTGAGAAACTTTGGGTATAGGTATCTTGTAGTTGGGTGAGGGCATGATGGATGCAAACTTGGATTTAAAGAGATCTAATTGTTCCTCTATTCTGGTTTTTGTCATGAGTGCCGAGCAGATCAAATCAATGTTGGAACAGTTAGGAACAATAAAAAATATTGAGAGTAATACCAAGAAATCCCTGGAATATATTTTACTAATTCAAAAGAAGCTCTTCTCAATTACAAGCTGGATGTGGAACTCAAAAATACCGAATAGCAATAAGAAAAGGAAGAAGAAGATAAAGACCAAGGCTGGAAACCAAACCTCCTTGGGCTATGCCCTAACAGAAATCAATTCTGTACAATAGCAAAAATGCAGTAATAAGATGTCTCTCTCTCTTAGTACATAGAATATATAAGAAATTCTCTAACTAATTCTTACGTGTCCTTGCTCCTTTTTCTGCCCTCTGCAGCTACTTTACTTTTCCCTTTTCTTGAATATACCAGAAATAGCCTTGGGACCATAGTGTGTTCTATCTTTTTTTTTTTTTTTCCCACAGTTGTCTTTGGGGACAGTGAAGGCGTCAACTCTGTCAGCAAACATCAAGACATCTGCAGCTTCAAGAATCCATGGGCATCAAACTTCAGCGGAGACAGTCGCATGAGAACCTTCGTAAATCAATTTATCAAGCATGCTTCAGTTCCAGCTTGCTCTCAAAAAAGGCCTCCTCCCTAAACAATAAAGCATATAAACAAGCAAGAAGGGATAAAAAGTAATTAATTTTAGTAAGCCATCATAGGAAGAAAAATATAACAAGAAAGAAGGGAAAAAGGCAGCCATTCCAAACCACAAAAATATGACAATCATAACCATAATCAGCCTGTCACAAAACAGGGAATTCTGACTTCTTCCATTTAACTCCTGATTTAGACACAGTCTAAAGTGAGGACTTATTTTCATGCCATTTCTTGGTGGGGTAGAGTCATGAAAATCAGTGTGATGTTGCGGACACCCGTGTAACTCTATTGTCTCGTATACTCAGAAAAGCTAAAGATTAACTTAAAAGTCAAAACTGACAAGCTGAAATCAGAGCATAAAACCAGAGAAGAACCGGGAAACAGGAAGGAGCAAATGAGCAGGAGAAAGTTACCAAATCTATTGCTGCTGATTGATTCCACACCTTGCTGGAGTTTGAAGTTCACCTAGATAACCAGAAAATCAACCTCATCTGAACTTTCCTCATAAACAACATAACCAGAATCTCTACTCTCCTCATTGCCACTACTATGATCACTACTATAGCTGCTTTCTGATGTACTCATGAACAAAGAACCATCTGACGTGTGACTGTCCAGTTGAGATGGCAGGCTTACTTCACTATTTGGTTCACTATCAATCATTTGATCAATAAAACTGCAAGACCCAGAATCCCGCCAACAGTGACAAGTTTAATTCCAAAGCTTATCCCTTTTTCTTTTAACACTTTTAAACAATAATAAAAATGGAGTTTAAATTATCCTATCATCAACTACCAATACTAACCTTCCCTCTGGTGGATACTCAGCTAGCAAACACATATCAGGTCTTGCTTCTATTACCTGCTTCATGGGTATGATACTGCAACGTCCAACAAATTTGACCTGAATATCTATGCAGAAAAGTTACTGTGATGAATCCAGTAGGAAAACTACCTACCTTGAATTGTAACATCTCTGGTACCAGTCACCTTCAGAAGCTAAGCCTTCCCTGTTAGATATGTCCTAGTAAAAGGAACCAACAAGGATTAGGAAAAATATAGAATCAACTTACAGATTTAGAATATAGCAGGTATCACCAACATTGATATACCCACAAGATGTCGAAGAGACTTGTAGTCTCCTGCAAGAATTGCCGTCAGGAACAGAGCAACTTCAATCTATGCCGGACAATAAGGTAAATGTTGGGTAATCAGGTTCAAATAGAGAAGAAAAAAGTAATATGCAGAGAAAGATGATGCGTCAGCAAAGGAAGCGAGATTTTATCCACCTCCTTGAGATGCATACAGTCTCGTAAAATCAAAACCTCCAGAAGATTCCCACTTGTGTTACCTCCAAGGCTCCTATAAATTTAATTTTAAAAAAAGACCATTAATGAATAAAATATTGAAAACTAATCAACTGATGGCAGCTATTATTCCAGAGAATATAGACATACCTCAAAAAATTTCCAGTGATTGAATATGACATTGAAAAATCAACATATTTTAGCTTACGAAATCCCTGCACAAGTAGCAATAGAAATTAAAGAATGCAAGTTCAATCAACAAGATCACCACACAGAGTTTAATACAATACATTTTTGAACTAGGGATAAAAATGTAGCTTCAACTGATCAAATATTCATATATCATGCAATTACTTTCAACATTTACAATTGCTGATCCTAAATCCTGCAGGAGAAACACAAGGGCAACTTTCAGTGACAAGAAAAGTAAGCTTTTTCTGTATAAAATGCATAGAAGGTTGCAAAGCTAAGCAATTATTCTCTCTTACGGAGCAAAAATACAATATAGTTTCACAGGGCCTCCAACAACAAGTAAGCATATGCTTTGTCACTTTATTTGCATATGGCAACAGTTGACCACACTGAAGCAGTAGTCAACAATTGAGCATAATAATAATAATAATTATAAATTAAAGCAACAAATAAGTAATTCCTTATAGGGAGAGGAGAGACTGTTTACACTAACATGTACTAACTTGCTCAGAATTAAAACTATTGAAAACTTACGATTATAAATTAATAATTCTAGCCACTTGACTCCTCATCATACCTTCAAAAGTCTGTGAACTTTGCAATCATGCAACTTAAAGCCTCTGAGAGCCAATGAAGATAAATTTGGACAATTATTTACCAGATCTGAACATGTAGGTGATTTCAAACTTTCATCCCTTCCTGAATTTATGTACATAGTGAGTAAAAAATTATGAGAAACAGAAACGGAAAATATTGAAAAGGAAGACACAACACCTGTTTTTGAAGACTCAAAGAACAAACGCTCTATCAACCGACAATTCATGCTAACTGACACCAACGTTTGCTTCAAGTCAACATGTCTGCTCCCCATACCCAAAAGGAAAAATGATTTCAGCAACCAATTGAAAGAATAATAGATATTTTTCAAAAGGAAAAAAGTTCAACAGGCAATGGACAAGACACAAGACAAGTTAATTGCATTTGATTGCCAGAGACTAAAACAATGAAATTGCAAAAGCAACCAATGGCATATTCAAAAGATATTATAGAGAATTATAAGATAAGATCAAAAAAAGAGGAAAAGAAATTTAGATCAAGTACAGGATATTATAATCACATGTAATTTCACGCAAATGAGTTAATTTTTCCAGCGAACAACTTGCATCCTGAATTTAATGTAACTGGATGGATATCCATACTTATTACATCCAAACCTCATGCATTATTACATCCAAACCTCATGCAGTTTCATTTCTATGCATACGAAAAAAAAAAGGTGCAGTATTAGGAGCCACAAACATAAGATGATGCTATATAAATAGGAAAACATTATACCAAGGAATAGGCTGCATAAATTTTTCAAAAAAATATTAAGAGAAGTGCAGGCCTAGCAATTCTCATGAACTTATAAATGTTATTAAACCACTAATAATGGAAAAACAACCAACTCAGAGAAGCTTACAGGCCAACAATTTCCAGGTCAAGAAGAGATGGGCAAGCTCTTAGTGCCGTGCAAAGTGAATTGTTATCCATTCTTTCAATATTGTAGAGGTGCAATCTTCTCAAAAGAGTCCTTTAAATCATAAAAAGTTAAAAAAATTGAGGCACAATATCAACCAGAAACTATTATAGCATTAAGTTTCTAATCATACCCTGCAGCACCACTTTCCCCACTCAAAGGGTTTAAGCAACATCTAGTAAGAATCGACGACTCCTTCCCCTGTCTGGTCTTTTTTTCATTCCATGAAAAGTTAGATACATCTATAGAATTCCTGATGCTATAAACCAATGGTTGACAGGATCCAGGAGACACAGTTGGGCCTGGAACTATACCAAGCTTAAGGGACCTAATCATTTGAGAGAGAAAAAAAAAAATCAGGAAGAGCCGTGAAATTATCCACATACAAAATCATAAGAACAGTGATGAAGGAATAGATAATTAGTCATAATGCATAATTCATAGAGAAGACACCAAGATACCTTCAATATTACTACAACAACAACTACGCTTGAGTCCCAAACAAGTTAGGGTTGACTATATGGATCCTCTATTACTATTTTATAAAATTTAGAAACCAAGAATGTCTTAATATAGCATTAGTCCTATTGATTTGACCAGGTTATCCTCAAGTTTTTCATACAAAAATGTCTTAATATAGCATTAGTCCTTCTCAATCCTGAATGCTGGATAACAGAAACAACATGTCCATTCTGTTTAGATAAAAAAGGTAGCCAAACACAGAATAAGAATGAGGAGATAGTGTTATAGTGCCTTCTCAGTATTGGACAGTGCACAATCCAAATGAGATGATAACTACTGCTTAGTAACATCAGGTTTTCAATTGGAGGACTTACTTGGGTCGAACTCATCTTCATGGAAAAAAAAAAGTGTTCAAAAAGAAGACTGAAATCTACTTTAGTGGAAATTGGTAGGAGCCTTCTCAACCATCAAATGATTAAAAAGGAACAAAAAGAGAAAAATTTAAACCTCCAAGAAATGAAATCAGGTAAATTCCAAAAATATATATTACATACCCAAAACAGCACAACCCGAAACTGATATGAGCACAAAAAAATTGGATATGACACAATTGAATTTATTTATTGATTTTCAAGAAAACTGGATCAATTTGGAAGATGCGACCTTTCAAACATCTTAAACGAGTGAATATTTTGGGAAAAAAAATGGAATTCCAAGCACATAATTACCAACATATTGTGGGCTACAAAAAAAGGATTCATTGGATGGGAATTTCTTACTGAAGGGCTTTTCCAGAACGTTGGATCATTGTGGACACAACTGCATTATTGACCTTTGGGACAACTGTTGTCAAATCAATATTAGCATAGCACAAGGGATCCATGGCACATTTGTGGAACATTGAACACGTTGCAGCAGCATAGCATAAGCTTTGAGTATCCAGCATAGAGAATACCTGTAAATAGTTAAATAATAAAATGAATCACACACTCGTACCAGGGGACAAAAAGGGATGTTCCATGAGGCGCGCAATAGAAAAGGAAACCATAAAGCACAAAATGCGCTAGATGCAGATGAATATCAATAGCAATATGATACCAATTGAATATTTTAAGGGCCAAAAAAAAAGAAGGAGCTTTCCCCAGTTACAACATGCCAGTAAGAATAGGAACATTAACCAGTTCCACCATCTCAGCAAAGGCTAAAAATAAAAATTAACACATTTTCTAACAAACAATTCATGGTTCATATTCAGTAAATGACATTATAGTATACTGATAGGTGGTAGTATCAACAATTCAACATAACAACAAGGAAAGTTTATCTTCACACGTGCTAGATGCAAGTATTCCGACAGCTGAGGAATGTGGAACCAGAAATGTTGTTTGTAACTAGCGTCGATGTAATTAAATTAACCTATCATTTACTTTAAGTATCTTTGTCCAGAAACCGCAGTTTAAGCAATCAACCACGAACAATTTACTGAGATACACAAAAATCATCGCCGATTACAAACTCTCTCTTGATCGTCCCAAAGAATTTCACATTCCTCGCTGATTCAATTTTAAAATAATACACTTATTCCAAATCATGTAATATAAAATCATCAGCGATCTGAAATTGCAATAATCATCAATCGTCTATTCCATCTCAATATTGTATTTGTTTCTCCGTATCACAAAAAAATTTTTACACAACCAATCAATCAGTGAATAAAAAAGAAGCGATAATACGAACCTTGATAGTGAGATCAGAAGGAAGAGCCCAGGTAACCGAATTGTGCTTAGAAGAGCGTTTTCTAGCGGAGCGTTTGCCAGCTTCGAGAAGAAGTGATCCCAATTTGAGGGCCCGATCGATGAGAACTGATTGATCGGTGTCGCAAGGTGTGGATTCCAAGAGGCGGTCCAAGGACAAGTCGATTGAGAGAGAAGGTGAGTCCGCGAGGCCTAGAAATGCTTGGAGTAGATTGTCCACTTGGTGGTTCATGCTCGGAAACTGGCTAGGGCCTGGAGAGTTGGTGGCGGAGGCTGCGGCAGTGTTGGCGGAGGTGGGAGAGTATGGACACGGACGCTTGGCCATCAAGGTTGGGGTGTGGTGGAAGAAGGTATCCATACTGGGTGGATATGAAAGAGAGAGGTCACATGAGAGTTTGGAAGGAGACGGCGTACGAACGAGAACTGTGCTGACACGTGTGTGCATACATGGCGTTCCTATATCTCTTGGAGATAAGTGGCTGACCAGCTTCTGTATCATCTGCAGTCATTCTAACGTACCCATGATTACATAGTAATTTATTTTTATCCCAGTTTGATTATTATTAAACATTTTTTTACTCAATTTTTTTTTTTGATATATTGAGAGTTTCTATCGATCCAATAAGAACTATAGATCACAAAATAAGAGTAGCCCTCTCCGTGATATGTAAAAAAGCACAGTCTGCTCCTTCGAAAATATTCACCAAATCGGTGGCAAAATATAATTTGAAGGAATTAAATCCATAACTTCTACTTTTTATTTTCACCGTCGCACTAAAAGCAAGCGAGAAAACCACATTTAGTTGGTATTTTTTATACTTAATTTATTAAACTACAAAAATATCTACTTCCAAAAAAAAAACCTACAAAAATATTTAAGAGCATTTATAATATAAAGGTGGCCATGAGCCGATTCAGCCTGCCCGAACAATTGATCTATGAACAACTTCAAAATGAAAATGAACCATCATTGAATAGTAATTGCCAAAATAGTAATCAAAACTATAGGACTGTCGGGCCGGTTTAGGTTCAAGATTTTGTTGAACCGAGATTGTGAATGAATCGTAGCCGTCTGGAAACCACCAAAATCGATGGTTTGAACCGGCCAAAATGTCGAAATGTTAAGAAAACTTACCAAAATTTATAAATAATTTTCATAATCAACCATTAACCACCAATTTGAACCAACCGAAACCATTGGTTTGCGGAACCTTGAATCGTCAGTTAATCGAACCGCCTCATTACGGTTTGGTTCACAAACCATGAACCTTCAGTTAACTGAAACCATTTTAGGGTATTTTTAATGCGTTTGTGTTTTATCTATTTTAATTGGCAATTCGAAATACAAGATTGATAGTTGATTGTTTTTGTATGGAGATTATATTTTCAAGTAGGGGTGACAAATTTACATTAATGGGGTTTTATAGTGCAGCATGTTCCTTTATTAAAGTTTTATAATTCAAACTTATTTTCTATGAGATATAGTTAGTTTTCGAAAAGATATAATTGCAAAAAGTTTCAAATATCGTCTAATTTGACTGATTTTTTTTTTACTCATTTAAGATCGTTTTCAATAAAATATTCAATTAGTTCAAATGTATGTTTCTTATTTCTCCGATATGTATGGGTGTGCAAAACCCAAACCGACCCGACCAATCCGATCGAACCGAACCGACGAGTTCGGTTCGGTTTAATCGGGTTGGTCGGTTCGGTTCGATTTTACGTTTTAAGAAAAATCAGAAATTAATTCGGGTGAGTTCGGGTTGAACCTAAAAAAATCAACAATTTTTCTTGTATTTTCGCTGAAAACCGACCAACTCGACCTAACCGACGAGTTCGGTTCGGTTTAATCGGGTTTACGGATTTGGTTCGGGTGTTAATATTAAAAATTTTCGTTTTTCGGATTGGTCGATGCACACCCCTACCAGTATGAGAAAGTTTTGATGTACTTAATTTTTATTATCTAATAATATATTGCCAATCTATCTTAAAAAAGTGTAGCAAGATATCATTGGAAGACATTTGCTTTTAAAACTCTCACTTTAGAGGACCAGTTTTTATCTCTTTTCCTCCAATCTTTTTCCTTTCAAAAGCTGCTAATATGAGAGGCTCATACCAAAATAGTTCTCCGTGTAGGTGTTCTAATCTAAGTCTCAATATCAAATTTTTTTTTTAGTTGTTAGTATTTGAATGATAAAAGTATAAGTGTTGGTCGTGATAGTGCATTCAACTTTTTATTATATTCTTAATTATGGATCTCGTAAATTGAGATTGAGACTCACTGAAAGAATACTATTATGGATGCTTTATTAGTTAAAAATTAAATGTTAACATATATATATATATATAATTTGTAACTAACAATTGTAAAATGTCAAAAAAATTTTCCTACATCATAAAATTTAATTTATTATATCATATCTGTGTATAAAAATTTTGTTGGTTGTATGATATTCTTGTAAATCTGAAGATTTAATGGCTAAAATTTGTTGATAACTTTTGTTTACAAAGATTATGAATGACCTTTAAAATTATACTACCTCCATTTCTTTGGGTTCTTTACATTTTCTCTTTTGGCAAAGTTTTTGGGTTGTTTACATTTCCATTTATAGTAAGTTTTGTAATTGTTTAGTATTATTTTTTTTATTGGTATTGGTGAAAAAGTAAGATTTGTAAAGGATTAGTAATTGTTTATTATTATAGTGTACTGGTATTGGTGATTTGTTGGTATTTGTGTTTTTAGGGTGTAAAGAAATGAAAAAATTGGAGGTAGTATGAGTTATCTACAGTGACGAATACAGACTCACAAATGGATGGTGCAACATTAAATAGATATTGTATAATTATATATATATTAAATATAAAGAAAATTTTTTCAAAAAAAAAAAAAAAAGCGACTAGAACCCCTTCCAAATAGGTAGGGGTGTGCAAAACCCAAACTGAACCGACCAACCTGACTGAACCAAATCGAAGTGTTTAGTTTGGTTTAGTCGGATTGATCGGTTCGGTTTGAATTTAAATATTAAGAAAAAAATCAGGTCTCGGGTCGAATAAAAAAAACCCGACAAATTTTCTTTGTTTTTTTTGGCCAAAAACTTCGGGGTCCGACCGAACTGAACCGAACCAAAACCGTTTGGTTTGTTTTAGTTAGATTCGGTTCGGGTTTAAATGTAGGATAAATTCATATTGATCTGTTCGGTTCGGGTTGAATAAAAAACCCGACTAACTAGACAGTTTTTCTTTGTTTTTTTGCCAAAAACTTCAGGGTCCGACCGAACTGAACCGAACCAAAACCGTTCGGATCGGTTTAGTCAGATTATCAGATTCGGTTCGGATTTAAATATAGGAGAAATTCGGGTTGGTCGGATTGACTCGAACCAATGCGCAGCCTTACAAATAGGCCTCTGTCCCTGGAACTCTGTTAAATTTTAGTATTCAAGTAATACAAGTGACATTAGAGTTACATCGAGGGCATAATATGATTAGGGATTTATATAGTCCTGGTCTATTGTTGTGGTAGGGCTAAATATAACTGTTCTTGATTGTATCCACCTGATTATAACTGTAACAATCGAAAATAATAATTCTTGAATAACATAAATAATTTAAAGGATCAAATTGTAGTTTACTAAAAATATTTGATTAAATAAAAAATAAATTATATTAAATTTTAGTAATGAATTATTTTATGAAAAATTTATTTAATTGAATGTTTAGAAAATAATGAGATTAAACAAATGGGTATTTTAAGTATAATATAGTATTTTTTGACTCCGAGAACATATTAGTCATTTTGACTCTTGAAAAATTATAAGTTTGGAATTTAGTTTTA
>CATIWJ010409276.1:0-11445 GCA_949640765.1 Croton laevigatus
TTTGGTAAATTTGTGAACAAAATTAAAGCAATTGGTTTGTTTGATTACTGAGAAATCATGCGAAATGGATTCAAAAAGAAATTATTGTTTTGCATGTATAATAAGAAGAAATAAATTTATTTACCTAAGTTAATTAAGAAAATAAATTTATTTACCTAAATTTGTTAAGGAAATAAGAGGACATAAATTTGTTTATGATGGCTGTGGTTGGCAATGAAAGGAAATAAAAGAAAATAAATTTATTTTTTGATGAATGGTGGCCATAAGTTGAAGGAAATAAAAAAAAATAAATTTATATACCAGCAGCTAGTTTAGAAAAATAAAAATTTTAACATATTAAGTGAGGACAATAATTTAAAATAATAATAAAAAACACTATAAAACTAGCAAAAATATAAAAATGCTATTTACTTAAATCAAATTTAACTTTTTGGTATTTATTACAATTTGCTATAAAAATAAAGAAGTTGATAGTATAATACATGGACTTTTGTATATTAATGGTCAGGACATATGTGTTCATTAGTCATGTATATTACGGGTATGGACATATGTGTCTATTAGTCATTGGGTGCCTCACATGTATCTTTGTGAGGAAAATTATGGCTAATAGCACTTTTTTAATATTTAATTTTAGTAAATAATACTTTTATATTTTTATTAGTTGTCTAACACTTTTTATTGCCTTTTATAAACATGCTCTGAGTTAAATTATTATTTTTTTCAAACCAGCTGCTAGTATATAAACTTATTTCATTTTATTTCCTTAAGTGACTTTGTTTCGGCACCACCACAGGAGCACCGCTGGTCATCGTCACCGCCGGTTGCCGAAAAATAAATTTATTTCCTTTCAGCCACCGCTAGATCTCGAAAAATATATTTCCTTTTATTACCGGCCACCATTCACTAGTAAATAAATTTATTTTCTCTTATTTTCTTAACAAACTTAGCTAAATAAATTTATTTTCTTTTATTTCCTTCTACTGCTAGGTACCATTCACCAGTATATAAATTTATTTTCTCTCATCTCCATAACCAAACTAATGAAATTTAGTAACAACTCAGCATGTACACATGTAGAATAATAAATCATTCCTTGATTGTCCTCATGAATCCACCATGAACAATAGGCTAAGAATTTGATTGTGTAACTACTGAGCTCCTCGGCCTATCAACTCAAACTAAATGACACAATAATGCACGACCAGAAATTGCATTAGAGCATTGATACCCATGTCATCTTTTGAAATCTAAGACAATTCTATCAGTTCAAGTGCTTCTAGGAGAGTCAATTTCGACAGACTTGCAATTCAGATAAGCTACACTACATTAATGGCCATAGAAAATGAACTTAATTGAATCGCTCTTACAAGGCAATCAAACTCTGTATAAACATATGTTGAATGATTTTCATCGAACGAAAAGAAACATAAAGCATAAGGAAGGATCAATAGCGATCAGATCGATGTTCTAGCTCTTCGCACGATTAATAAGGGAAGGTTGGATAAAGCTTTATACCTTTAGATCGATCATATCAGATTAGATTGTTTTGCCTGGGCAAGCCATATTCACCTAATATCCATGGTTTCAAGCTAAAACTTGAGCTCCTTGGTCGTGAGATTTGCAGCAATTGAATAATAATCTGGCATTCTTAGAATCCAAGGCTAATTGCCTATGCACAACTTTCAAATCTGCTACACGATATGTTGTTAACCGGCTGCTAATCCTCTGCCTCATGCTCATCATGTTGTACCTTTGACTGAAAAGTCTGAATCAATGGAACTCACTAGGCGCCGTCGACTTCACCAGAAGCAGAAGCTTGAAGCTCAACGGAAACTTGTAGCCTCCATAGCCGCCGTCGATCTGAAGCTAAAGCATAACAGAAACTTTTCCAGATCCGATTTTCATTCTAACCTGCCGCCGTCATGCTTAATTCCCATCTAATTTTTGTCGGACTTCCACATCAGACAATCATTTTTGGTAGTCGGCTGGAAAGGAGAACGATTTTTGTTTTTGGTTGTTGGGTAGAAAGGAGCAACAGAAATTGGGAACGCATTGAGGAAGGTGGAGAGCGAGTTTTAGGTTGGGCAATTTTGAAATTTTAAAAATATTTGTGCTATTTTCTAAATTTGAAATTATAAAATGTGTTATTCACTAAGTTTGCCCCTTTCTTATTGGCATGATTGGTGGGACTCGTTGATCCATTTAACCAAATTTGTGTTCAACGAACTATACAACAAGAGTCTATTTTCAAAGGAAATGGTATCATAAAATTTATAGCTTTTTAGTCTAAAAATTAATTATATTTTTAATTTTTAAAAGGATTATATTTTAATTTTTAATTTTCAAAAAGATTATGTTTATAGTGTGTTTATAATATATTTACAAATTGGTTATAATTAAAAGTGGTTATTTTAAATTATTTTTAAAAATCTTGGCCTTTTCTATAATTTGTGTTAATTTAGTGGCTATTTTTTATCAAAACACTCTTTTCAAAACTTGATAGATAAAATAGTATATTTTAAGAAATCTCAAGGATAATTTTATAATTTTAAATTCATATAAAATATATTTATATTAGTTATTTTAGTATATATATATATATATATATATAATTAAGAAAGTAGAATAGAAATGAAATAAAATAAAATAAATTAAATTATCTAAAATTTTTAATATTAGTATTTCAATATTAAAAATTAAAATTTTTAAGTATCATAAAATGAATTAAATATATATGGTAATATTAATTTTTTTTGGAGAATGGTTATATTAGATTGATATAAGAAAATGCAAAATAAAAATAAAAAATTTAGAAGAAATAAGAAATGTTAAATGAAAATAAAAAGAAAATGGCCAGATATGGTTATATTAGATTGATATAAGAAAATACAAAATAAAAATAAAAAATATAGAAGAAATAAGAAATGTTAAATGAAAATAAAAAGAAAATGGTTAGATATGGAGTAGAACCAGGGCAATTTGCTTCAATTAATGTTGGAATTACCATTACAGCAAAGAAGGCACGTTGTCTGTTATGTTCCACTTTATTATGTTTATCATTTCAGAGTGAGCGGATGCCCACCCTTGACTTAAGGTGGGTCCGCCCCTGAGAGAGCACAAGTTTCCCCAAAGTTTTCAACATGTGAAAGGGGGATCGGATGCGCCATTGGAGGAATTAAACTTGTAATGTAAAACAGCTCTGCTATGGAAGATGATCTCAGTTGTAGCCTTTGATGGTCAATTAGGATAGGTAGGGAAACAAAACTCTACAGGCCAAATCCACCACTTTTCCATTTTGTGTCTAATTTGCATTTTTTTGATCCTACACCATATAATTTTTTAAGGACCAACACAAGAGAGGGAGTGTTGACAATTTGAGTAAAGGCTATTCTAAACATTTTGCATGAGTTGCTACGGCGCCGTTTGGCATTTTGTTTTTTAGGGCAATTTGGGAACTCTTGAAATCACAGTCATACACCAAAGTGTTTTTTTTTTTTTTTCACTGTTTTACTATTTAGTTGAGTAATAAAAGTGAGATGGATGTGATCCATAGCAGGATAGGAATACAAATTCAGTACCTATGCTGACTGAAATATGCTTCACCATAAGAGAACAAAAAACCAATGTACCAAAAAAATAATTAATGAAGCTGAGCAACTCTTGTCTATCTAGCTATTATTTTCCTATAGCGCCCATGGTCCCCAGGGTTTTAAATATATCATAATTGATACTCTCTCCGTCCGTCCATAATATATGCCCAAACTTCCAATTTTTGTGATTTCATTCTAAATTGTGAAGCGTATACTGTTCATTCAATAAATAAATTTTATATTTCTAATATAATATCTATCATTTCTTAATAGTCGTAAAAGTGTAAGTTAGAACACTTATTAATTATTACATGTCATCCTAATGGAAAATAATCAAATTAAAAAAAAAAAAACTTATGCTTTTGGTGAATGACTCAAAATGTCAAATAAATGATAATAACAATTTTTACTTCGTTAAATAAATTGGCAAAATTTTAGAAATAGCTAAATCAATTAAGCATGTGTAAGATTAAAGAAAACATTTTGATGTCTTCCTTTGTTTTTAAAATGGATGTAAACATATAAGAATAAGAGGGATGCTAAATAACTCAAAATGAATCCAATCATTTGAATACAATAATATAAGAAAATATAAGTTTATATTATGGAACATCAAAATTTGGAAAGTAAACCTATATATATGTGGACAGAGCATTCATACGAGAAGAACAGAAATATATAGAGTAGAATGAAAAATGCTCAAATCACAAAACCAAAGTAGTGCATAAACAAGTAATTAAAGCGAGAGACGGTGCAGAAACTGAAGCTTCCTGCCTCATCCAGCTCATTAATAACAACAAGATTGGTCATTTTCTAAACTGGACAAATACCTCGCAGTTGACACTTTGTTTTCTTGCCTTTAAATGTATTTATATATTGAAATCCCCACTCGAGGTCCCTCAAAAACAGAGACAAAGACAGTTTTTATAATTTTATTATAATCTTTCCTTAATCTTGATCAACCATTTAGTTCTAGTTCTAATCTTCAAAACAGTTCACATGCAACTTAACCAGTAGCAACAGTAACAGAGAAGTGAAAACTACTTTCCAAAAAACACTAATACAATAATAATACAAAACAAAAAGAAAATTAACAGTTCTCTGCAAAGTAAATACAATAGAGGAAAAAGATAAAAAGAAAGAGTAGAAGTACTATTTTGACTTGTCATCGCTTTAAGCGTGATCATAGATGAACGAGCCTGCCTGACAATAACTAAATTAATAATGGGTTTATCAAGAAAGAAAAACCCTTAATCCAATAATACTCAACTCTAATCTTTCCCGCCTTAATTATTTACTTAATTACCATGAAGGAGATGTGCATGGAGACCCAGAAGATGAAGAAGAAAGTCCATTATTACTCACAGACTCACTTCCTGAAGTGCCTAAAGATCTTGCATCTCTTAATGAAACAGAACAAGCTTCTTTTGGTAGCTTCTTCATTGGAGTTAATGGAACTGAGTGTGGACTAGATGGTTTTCCGACTTCCTCGTCTTCCTCGTCGTCGGTATTACTGCCGATTTCCAATCGCGACGGAGAAGAATTCGGTGTTTCAAATGGAGTTTCTACCCTGTTTGCTTCATTGTCATAGATAGGATTGGATATATAGACAAAATGCTCCGATCCACAAGCTTGATGATGATGAGGTGAAGAAGAAGTTATAAACGAAGTTGGAGGTGAAGTAGTAGTGTTTACGATACCAATTTGTCGAGGACTTGCTGAATTTGAATCTTGGTTTATTGTTTCAGTAGTGCCTTTATTTTCTTTGCAAGAAATTGCAGGGAAGAAAAGGCTTCTTGGAGCTTGAAGAACACCTGGAGCATAAAACGTAGGAGGAGAAGAAACTGATTGGCCTTCGGGTTGTGAACAAGTATTAACATGTGGGGAAGTGGTAATAGTGACAGTATTGGCGGCCACAGCGGCGGCGGTAGCATTGGAGGAGATTCTCAGTTGCCGCCGTCGAAGTAAAAGAGTACAATAAAGCTCAGCTAATAGAACTAAAACCAGAGCAAGAACTATAGCAAGACTTACCACCATAACCAGTGTAGCTCCCATTATAACTTTGGATGCACCTTTCATTTTTTTTCCTTTCTTTGTGCCTGCTACTGCTGCTTGCCTCAGTCTGGAAAGGGTCTGGAAAGGAAGGAAAGGGGAAGCAGTAAAACGGAGGGAGTATAGTGAAAAATAAAGGGCAAGTAAGATGAGAAGATTATTTTGGCGGGAATCAGTAGTTCACTCTTGACAAGGATCGGTGATGAAAACAGGAAACACAGAATCTTTGAAAGCTCATATTGGGGTTTGGTCATAGGAAATGAAAAAGGCTTTTTTGTTCTGACCTAGGAAAGTATCTGACATTCGAGGTTATTTCTGTCATTTCAAACACTGTTAAACATTCACAGAATCACAGCAATGCCCAACAATAATAATAATAATATAGATATCATCTGCTTTCTGATGTTTATTTATAGAGTTTTTTTTTCCTACTATTACTAATATAATTGCTTACAGAACTACGATGCAAGTAAAAAATGGAAGGGTAAATATAATAATAATAATAATAATAATAATAAAGAAATTAATTGGATCACCAAGTCTCAATGAATAGTGAAGAGCCGAAACAGAAATCAATAGCCATAAGGTGATAAAACGCTAATTCAGCTTAATATATGAGAAATCTTTATACCAAATTTTATCATTTGAAATTACATGCACATTGCAAATTTTACAGCCTATAGGTCTGGAAATTGAATTAATATTAGAACTACAAAACACAAATGCTGGGGTCTAATCGGAGCGCAGACCACGCTCCAATTGCTGTGGAACTGCAATATTGGAAGGCCAAATTCTGCCTGCTGCATACATTTCAGCCTTTTGGTGATAGGAGCATATAGCGTGTAGTTCTTCCCCAATTAATCAATCAAATGAATGTACTAATGGTAATGATTAATATGCTGATTCTGATTGTTAAAAAATATTCACCTTCCCTTTAAGGCAGCAAATCGAGCGGCCAAATCATCATAGTCGGGCAACTTCGGATGCACATGCTTGGCTGGGGTTGACCTATCTGGCTGAAAGGAAGCGGCACGAGCAAACACTTTTGGTGCAGCCTCTGAAGAACCTGTTTGTTCACGAGGGAGGGAAATTGACCGCGGTGGTTGAAGCGTCTCTTCATCTTCATCAGGGGTGACATGCTGTGAAGGTCTATTGTCAAAGTCTCGGTGTTGTGAATGACGACTTTTGAACTTTCTTCTAACTTTTCCAGGTTCGTAGGTTTTCTTGCTGTAATGCATCAGTAGTTTATCTATTATTCTCTCCTCTTCGTCATTCTGATGGTGCTCGTCATCAAACAAGACTTGCAGTCCTCGTCTAGAATCATCCCTTCTGCTCCTTGATCTCCTCTTCACAACTCCTACACCTTCCAAATTACCAGGGTCATCAGGGTTCGTGTGCGCTTTCGAGTGCCTCCTCCTTGAGGATCTTGGCTTAGGAATTGTGTTGGTAATACCATCATCTCGATCCTTGACATTGTCATGCCCATATCTATGTGCTCTAATTGATCCAACACCCTCCCTCTCATGGTCGGGATGATATGATTCTTGTAGGATTTTCTCTGACATATCAGCAGCAGTGACTTTCATGTCCGTTGAAGGATCTTTGGGGACTACTTTCCCATCAAAACCAGTAAAGGAAGATCCAGAACTGTATCCATATTTTCCATCCTTTGGTTTACCATTAGGTTTAGTGTAAGGAGGTGGGATAGCATTATTATAGAAAGGTTTCCCCTTATTTACTTCATGCTGAACATCTTGGGTCGAGTTTACAGCATTGTGTTGACTACCATTATTTGTGACGCTGTCTCTACCATCACCATTAGACCATGGACCTGCATAACTAGGAAACTTATCTGGCATTCCATGACTTGAAGCATCATGCCTGTCTCTTTTTGGTACAGCATTCTCAATGCCATCACGCAGGTTGGGTCCAGCATCAAAATTTTCTATTTTTTTCCTCTGAGATGAACTGCCTGATCTTACAGTTTTCAGGGGAGTATCCTCTTTCCAGGGCTCATACTTATCAATCACAACTTCTTGCCTCCCTTGGTAAGAATTCTCGTGGGTGGCCCTGTTTAGCTTAGGTTCTTCCCTGATGTCAACCACCTTGTACCCATTGCCATGGACTTCAAATCTAGGACTGAGCTTGTTTCTTTTTGAGCCATTACTCCCATTTTCATCATGCATTCTGTACTCTTTAATATCATACCCAGTCCTTCCTTTGTGTGAAACATCATGTTTAACTCTTTGTTCAGTATCCTTGCCATTCATCGATTTGTATTTATCATCAACACATGGAGCTCCGTAAGTTTTTGGTGGTCCCTGCAACATAAACACATTTAAGCAAGAGATTCCAATGCTATTCAAATCCAAAAATACCGTGAAACGGAAAATTATCACTTTCGTTTTTTATAAAACAGTAGCCTAGAGAAATCAAAACTTAGAAAGAAAAAAAATGTAACGGAACTCTCCTTACATCAAAAGCAAATTACAAGATAAAACAGAAAGAAATAGGAGGGAGAAACCTGCACAGGTGCAGAGGGTTTCGATGCCGTTTGCTCAAAAGCCCTAGAATCCCAGTTTATGCAGAATTCTGATGCTATATCACACATTAGCTGAACTTTCTTTTCTCTTGTAGGCGGCTTTGAAGATAATTTCTCAATAAACTGTTCATAAAATTTCAGGTATTAGTTCTATGAAAGCACTTGCAATCAAAATTATCAGAGTGTATTTTAAAGAATTACCTCTTGATTTACAAACAATTCAAGAGAATTTCCATATCTCTCACAAAATGTCTCCCTGAGGTCACGCAACTCCGGCAAATCAGAAAATCTGGCAGCTGCAAACATTAGTGATGACACAGCCTCCCTACAGTCCTCAGGGCAGTGCCTATAGAAATGACAGAAGATCAACAGAAAAGTAAATGAAGCCACGTTTAGTGACAACCATTTCATTGTAATGATCAAGCAAGATCAAATCAGAGAAATGCAAGATTATGTCATGCTACATTAATAGAAAAACCATATAAAAAAAAGTATAGAAACCAAGCAATCAAAAGCATAATTTGATAATGTATCCTCAGAACAACCTATTATTAGTGTTTCAGATCTATGCAAAAAATTAATGTATGACTCTCTGGCCTTACAAAGGTGGATTGCCAATAATTAAATGCAATAAGGGCTGATGCCACAACAATGAGGATATCAACTGATTGGAAATGCAACACTTTTACGACAAAAGGATTCTAGAACCTTGTTTACTGAAAAAGGTTCAGTGGCAAAGATAACAATTTCCAATCTCAACTTTCCATTCCAATAGATATAAATGTGACAACTAAGAACTACTGAACTAGTGGTTTAAAATCATTTCCCTATAAATAAATAAATAAATATAACCATCAAAGAATGGTGCAAATCTCAAATGGGCCTTCTACTTCAAGTGTTCAATCATGTCACCATCTGATAATATAATGTTATTTTGATTAGATAAGCACCAATCATACCTCATCTTTTGCATAACCGAAAGATGCTTCAACACAAAATCACATGATTTCTCAACAAAGTCGTAGCAAGAAGATAGAGTCAGTTCAGCCAAAAGTCCTTCAGCCTGTTCCATCACACCATTAAGAATGAAAACTGTTCTTCAAAACCTTTAATTATTGTAAAACAGTTAAAGGTGACACGGACAAATATGCTAGTACACACAACACAAACAATACTACACAAACTGAACAGCAATCTACAAGAAAAAACAAATAAATCAACGGACACAAAAAGTACATTAATGTTAATTTCAGCTTACACACCAATAAACAAGCTTCCACCATAAAGGACAAAATTAAGAGATAAAATCGAGTTTCATATTATTTAAAAAAAATGAAATTCACATAATAAAACAGATAAATTCCAAAATAAAACAGAATAAATGGAAGAAAACAAAACAAAACTCCAAATACTAAAATTATTTAATTTTGCCGTTAGCTTTTTCATCCATAAACAGATTGAGAAAACGTAAGCTAACATCTATTAGATTAAAGATCAGGTCAAACAATGAAAAAAAGGACAAAAAGGAAGAACTCGATGCAATTACACCAAAATTAACAGGGAAAAAAAATTACTCTGCCATAAGCATTAATATCTAGACCACTTGCGAGTAGATCAGCCATATCTTTCTTCAAAAACTTCGAAGTAGCATTTCTCTTTCTCCGTATGACCTCGATCCGACTCTTTGTCATTTTAATCAGTGATTTACTACACAAAGTCCAAACAAAAGAAATAAACTCTCAATCGGATTTCAGAAGTAACAGAAAGGCAAGAAAACACAAAAGACATAATAATGTAAGTATTCATACCATTTAGAGGCAAAACCTCGACCTAGAAGCCCGTCCAGCATCTTCGAATACGTTTCTTCTTTCCTCTCTCCCTCTCTAACTCAACGAACCACGATTTGGCTCAAAGAATAAAATAATGAACTCGAAACGTAAACTTGAAAGCGAGCTACAAAAATGCCAAATCCGCCATTAACGAACTCTGATTCATCCAGCGAGAAAGAGTAATAAGTAGGAAACAAAAAAGACTACTACCGTATTGTGTGCGCTTTATGGAGAAATTTTAAATGACTAGTTTTTAGTAATTTTCAATTTTTCCTTTTTTTTTCTAGTGAGCTTGTTTCTTCTGCGTCAATTACGAAAATGTCCCCAATTTTCTATTGGATAACAGTATTTTAATAGCCGGCTGTTATTTTAACGTTACGTCGCAAGGGTAGATTAGTAATCCGGAATATTCGAATCAGGTGTAAGTCGCGGGATTGGATGAGAACACAAGCAATCCTGACCGTTTGATTGTGAGAGTAATTGTCGGGGGTGGGGTCAAGTAAGTGGACGGTGGAAAATGATCGTGGATAGAAAAGTTTGCTGAGCTGGACATCATTATGCTCAGGCGGAACAAGAAGATGCAACGGCGGTTGTAACGGTAATTATTAATTAGGTTTCATTTATTTTTTTGTCCAGCAAATTACAGAATTTTTATTCTTCCTAAAGAGGACTTGAAAATTACAGTGAGATTGGATTTATAATCATAAAAATACGACATTCCATTGATAGAATAGTTATTTCTAAAATTGGAATTTCACATTTAATATTAGGTTTGTTACAATTTTTTCTTCTACAATACAAATTAGTTCGTGTATCACAATCACAATAATAATGGTTCATAGATAAAGTTTTTGGTAGGTATATAGCCATTAAGAAGGCAAAAGTCGTTGGTAAATTAGTCTGCATAAATTTGGTAAGTTACAATTAATTTTTTTTTTCACCATAAGCTATATAATCATATAATTGTCCTCTTACCAATTATGTTTTCAAGTATATAGACACTTAAAGATAATTGGCTCATTGTTATGAATACCAGTTGTGATTTTGTTTTAGTTCCGTGATTTTTTTTTTTTTTTTATCATGTAACGTATGATAATAATTTAACATTTATAAACTTTTTATCGATTATATACGAGTTTGATTTTTTATCGTTGTGTATATGATAAAATTTTAATAAAAATTAAACTAGTAACGTCTGATCATTTGAATACTAATTTATTCTTCTATTTTATATGTGATAAGATTATAATAAAAATTTAAAAAATCAATTATGTACTTAAATATACCATTTAATTTGTCAAGTTGTTAGCAAATGAGAGCATAATTCAGTAGCTAAACTGTTACGCAATGACCTTTTATTTGTTAGTTTACTTATTTATCGAGTTAATGAGAGGAAGGATTTCAGCACGTACGACCAACTTACATATGC
>CATIWJ010409439.1:0-21941 GCA_949640765.1 Croton laevigatus
TACATTTGATTGCTTATTATTAGGCCTTTTTAGAGATGAGTAAGAACAAAATGGTTTTGGTTCTTCTCAATTTACTCTTCATTTTAGTGGTGTTATTAGTGTCACCAATATCTGCTCAGGAATCTGCTCCATCTCCATGTCCATTTCCAAATAAAAGTAAATGGTAAGTTATGTTCATTTACGACATTTGCTAATAGTGTTTAACACGAATATTTGAGAGTCATCTTTTTTTAATATTTTTGTCTCAAAAAACATTATTGTATCTTTTTATTTTGTCCTAAAAAAATATCATATTATATTACTAATACAAAATTTACTATTTAGCTTTATTGCAGCAAAAGGAATTCCATCTCCACCGGGAGGGCCAGGGAAGCGCTTGTAGAAGATATAAGGCATAATATAATATAGCCTGTTTGGACAATTATCATGTTATTATTATGCCTATAAATAAATTAAGAGCAAGGCTATATCTTTCACTTCTCACCCGTCTCGAATGCTCTATTTTGAGAAACACGTTAACGTGATTCTAAAACACGTTAACGTGATTCTAAAACACGTGTAAAACTATTGCATCTTGAAGTCGAGACGCGAGACAAAAAATCGAGACGTGAGACAAAAAGATTTGTCCATAAATTAAACATGACAAGCTAAAAAGTTATTCTAATATTGTCTTTGTAGAGATGATAGTAAAATTTCCTTTCTCTAGTTCTAAATTTAATAGTGAAAGAAAAGAAATATTGCATGAAGCTTTTTCATGTACCTGCATTAGTGAATTTTTATTTTTAGTTAATTTTTATATTATGATTTTTAATTATTTATATTATGATTTTTAATTATTAAGTGTGAAAGTGGTGTTGTTGGTAAAAAAAATTTAAAGTGCAATGAGATTGAGCAGCAAAGTCGCAAAAAGGATAAAACAAAAATCCAAGTTAACTTGAGGGGCTATTCTGCAATTTTTTCAACTGTCAGATGTTAAAGTTAACCAAGCAGTTGTATAATAGTAATTTAGACCAAATATGTTGGCTATGAGAGCAACTTTGTAAAAATTTTGTGCTAAAATTATCAATAAGCCAAACCTTAATGGTAAAATAGTAATTTTTCCTGATATAAATTGTCTATACGATAACTACTGGCTTATCAGTCCGTACTTTCAATTAAAATTTTAAAATAATATAAATTTTTATTAAGTTTTTTAAAGTACCCGCGCCAATTGTGTGAGTAGCACCGTGTATAAGTGCTCTAAAAAGATATTCTTGCTATTTAATTATTTCATATTTTTAGTGTACTTGAAAATGTACTTTTTATATAATTTTGACAGATATATCACGGTTTATTTACTACTTTTAAACAAGTCCAGATAAATATATTATTGCTTATTTTTAAGCAACTTAAATAATAAAAGCTGATTAGCAATTACAAGGCCTAATTTTATGCATTTGAATTGCCTATTTTTAGGTATTGTGTGTGTATATATATATAAATTAAATAAAGTTATTGTTAGCATAACTTTTTGTAAAGCGCTAAAAATTTAAGATTAATTTTCAAAAAATAATTTAAAAATTATTTATAATGTTTTGTTGTTAAAAAGAATAATTAATATTTTGATTTGTTAAAATACTAAAAGTTTATTGTGTCAGATTTTTCCAAGTGAGTCTCCAAGGGCAGAAGTGGAATAATTAGATTTCTCAAACTCCAAGTGACTCTCCAAGGGCAAGAGTGCGCTTATGAAAGATTTGGAGCATATTATGCATATAAATAAAATAAAAGCATCTATGATTAAAAAAATAAAATAAAATAAAAGCATGAGAAGCTTAAAAAAAGAATAGTGTAAATTGTCTTTGTAAAGATGATTCCAAAATTTACTTTCTCTTGCTCTGAATTAATTGAAGAAAAAGAAATATTGCATTAATGTAATTACTTTTTGAGAGTATATAATTCTCAATTATCCTATACTGCTTTGCCCAACATATGCATGAATTGTATAATTCCTTTCTTCCTTGAATGTGGTAGTTAAAACGATGTTATTTTATTAAATTTTTATAGTATTTACTTGCACGTTACTCGGTAAATATATTTTATCCGACATGTAGTTGAGAGCCAGCATAAGTGGTAAGATCTTTACTTTCGAGTTCTAACGGATTGAGTTCGAATCTCCATATATACATATGAGTGTGTAAGTTTATAACTATGCTAAAAAAAAAAAAATTATCCAACCTGACGTTGTGCAAAGTCAAAGTGTATATAGCGTCCCTTGTCCTAACCCAAACCCAAACCCTCGAAACCCAAGGTACCTCGTATATTTTTTAAAAAAATTATATGTATATACTTACATATACACACTCTATGATTATATTTTTAGTGCACTTATTTTTATTAATGAAAATAAAACTTTTTTAAATAAACAAATGTACATGCAAGGAAACCTGACCCACTTCAAAATTCAAAGGGATATCCGAACCCAAATCTATGCTTCTCTAAAGTGGGGATGGCAAAATCTGACTCTTCCATGCCCTCTTGTCATCCTTAGTAAGTAATGTTGCCGATTTTATTTCTTATTTGATATTGATATTTGAAATTTGAACAATATAGTGTTACATTAACTACTTCAAATTTATTATATGAAAATACATTGAAATGTGAGTTTCAATTTTTTGGAAGTTGTATCACTAAAATACCCATGATAATCCGTGGGTTCAAGGTTTGTTTTAGGTTAGAGTTTATAAGAGAATAAGCAAATTAAAAATCCATATAAACAATAAGATAACATAGAAAGGAGTTGATGGCCTAACATGCTGGTTAGAGCGCTTTTTTTCGTACCCTCTCAAGAACTATTTTTTTTTTCCCTGCTTCATTATATATGAGAAACAGCTTCTCATGCTTTGGTTATACATTATCAATTGATTAATTAAAGAAAATTGTGTTTAATTTAATAGTATTTATTATTTTGGTTAAAAAAAATACTACCTCCGTCTTTTTGAATTCTTTACATTTCAAACAGCATGCTTAGGTTGAAATTTGGTGTTGATAGTTTGATAGATTGGGTTTGGTAGATTAAAGTAGGTTTAAGTTAGTTATAAAGTATGATTACTGTAGTTTAATAATATATAAATAATATTTTAATCTAACTAATATAACCCATCAAACTATTAACACCAAACTTGAATTTACTCAACCCTAAAAAAGCGTAAAGAAATCTAAAAGACTGAGGTAGTAGTATTTATTATTATTATTATTATTTTTTTAGATATAATAATTTAATAATATTTATTTTCACTTTTGTAGTCGGTTTGTGAATCCTTGCTGTCTAAGACTGAGTGTTGACTTCAAGAATATAGCCGTTGGAAAATCGGCAATGACAATTATACCCTAACCCTAAAAAAATCGACTAACCCTACATATTTTCTCATACCGCTTCGTGTCCCCATCGCGAAACAGCAATGAACACCACCACCCAACGCCGCCGGTCCAAGATTTTTCCGATTTTAATCACAAAAATTGTCCCTTACCTCAGATGTAGCATAAGTTAACCAAATTTCATTAGAATACTTTCACCTCCTTTCCATTTCAAACCCTTACATCAAATCAGTATCTGTCAATTGACTCCACCCAAAACCCAGCTTCGATCTATGTTAGTTGTCAATGCAAAACGAGAAAAAAATGATGCAAGATCGTCACTTTCAAAGGCATGGGAAAGAAGAGAAAAGGGGGCGGTGGGGGGGGGGGGGGAAGGCAGAATATTCAACCGATGAGTATTTTGCTCTCCTAATTGCAAAAAAACAGAGTTTAGTTTAAAACGATTTCAAAAAGGGAATGGATGAATCTATTAGAAGTTCAGCAGTCATTTTCATTCGGCAATGGGCAGCTCTTTGCGAAGAAGTCGGTGAAATATCTTGAAAGCAGATTACGCCTTGAATTCAACGAAGCTGAGGTAATATTCGAACTCATGTCTCTTTTATGTTCGTGTTTTGTTTTGAATGGTTGATGGGGTTTGACAGTTAGAGTTTTTAATTAGGGTTTTTGCAATCGCTATGCCTTTTTTTTTTTTTTGTTCGTTCATCTTCAGATTTCAGTTCTAAAATCCTTACCCTGCTTAGTTTGACATCATTTTAGAGGATTGCTTTCTTTTTGGGAATCTACGTCTAAATCAAGAAGAAATTCTTGAGTCTGTTGTTTAATGCTTAGTTTAAGTTCGTTTTGCTTGTGTTTGAGATTCTAAAATCTCAATTCCATGGCTTTAAGTTCAATGCATGATATTGATGCTCATTAGTCTTGATTCCATTAAAATGTTGTTTCCGAAATGCTATGCTCAACTGTAGTCTGGGATTCTGCTTTTTATTTCCGCATTTTAACTATTATGATTTACCTTGTTCGATTTGTTCATTAAGATGGCATATTTGATGCTGAAATTTGCATTTTGGAGTGATTAGAATTGGAGAATACATATGTTAGGTTCTGTTTTCATATGAATAAAACTGAAGCTGAAGTTAATCCGTGATAAAAATATATTAGGTTCTGTTTTCATATCGAAGTTTAGTTTGTCTTATTTAGATAACAGGTCTTAACATAAGGAGAATGGAATCAAGTTTCAAAACTTATCCTTGGAACTTTTGATTTAAATAAGCTTAATTAGTATCCATTTTAGGGGCCATTTGCAGATTAGAGTTGCATATAGGTTGAAATTGCATTTTATTCATAATTGACTAAGGTATTTCTGTTTCTACTGGAGCTTAGTAAGAATAATTTTTCTTTTATTCACAATGACCATTTGAAGTCTGCAAAGGATTAAAAGATTTTACATTTTCTGTTGATTTGATTGAAATAATTCACTAAATTTTACCGACCCAAAAGAAGAACTATTACTTTTAATCCTAATTCCTACACTTCTTTTGAGTTTCTCACTGTCATCCTCGTGAAATCTCTTCTACCCAACCTTCACTAAAAAAACTAATAGAAATAGAACCATATTATTTTACTCTGCAGTGGTGCAAAATTTGAAGAAACTCATAACTGCATTTTGTTATTAATTTTAAGTGGTCCGGTTTTATCATCATTTTAGTATACCGTGTTTATTGCTTATTAGATAGACTTGACATTTATTACACGTGTTTAGTTATGAGTTTGAACTATCCTACTTACCCTTTTCACACAATCAATAACTGTGCTCAGGGGCTTAGCAATAAATATATTTTCATCTCGGATATTTTGATTTCTCCATACTATTCGCGTTTGATCCGGCACTCGATCTTAAAGAAAATAATCATTGTAGGTATATATAGGGGGAAAACAACAATTAGCTTTTCTTATTAGTAATTGGATTTAGAGTAATTAAGTGCATTTATATTTACTATTTACATTTATACTGATTGAACTTGTAGCACGGAGGGTCATCATTTAGTTTTAGAATAATTAAGTTAATATTTTAGTATTAATATTTAGTTTTATTTTTATTTATGTTTCTTTTTTTCAATATTGCACCTCACTTTGTTAAGCCTCACGACTTTGCCCTTGCGCCTAGGCTCTAGGATCCCTTTGCGCCTCGGTGTGTTTTGAGTCAAGAATATGAAAGGGGCACTTAGGTGCACTGAAGTGCCAAGGGCCGTGGAGCCTAGTCACAAGGCAAAGGCGTGCACTTTAGCAAAGTGAGGCGAAATGTTGAAAAAAAAAAAAAAAGAGAAATAATAGTAAAACAAACTATTATTACTAAAGTATTACTATCTTAATTGTTCTAAAGCTAATCCAAGTTTAATTAGTCTCAATGCAAATGCTATATATAAACTGCATTTAACTAGTCCAAATTAATCAGCCAAACTAAGCGTTTCTTTGCTTCATATGTACCTCATTTGTTTATTTTCTCCCAAAACTTTCATATCCGGTCATTGTGCTCAGGGGCTTAGCCATAAACATATTTCCATCTCGGATCTTTTGATTTCTCACTACTATTCGCGTTTGATCCGGCACTCGAGGAAGTCATATCTTAAAGAAACTAATCATTGTAGGTATATATAGGGGAAAACAACAATTAGCTTGTCTTATTAGTATTTGGATTTAGAGTAATTAAGTGCATTTATATTTACTATTTACTTTTATACTGATTGAACTTGTAGTACGGAGGGTCATCATTTAGTTTTAGAATAATTTAGTTAATATTTTAGTTCTAATATTTAGTTTTACTTTTATTTATGTTTCTTTTTTTTCAATATTGCGCCTCACTTTGCTAAGCCGCATGACTTTGCCCTTGCGCCTAGGCTCCAGGATCCCTTTGCGCCTCAGTGTGTTTTGAGTCAAGAACACTGAATGGGGGCACTTAGGCGCAATGAAGTGCCAAGGGTCGCAGAGCCTAGTCGCAAGGCGAAGGCGAGCACTTTAGCAAAGTGCAATGTTGAAAAAAAAAGAGATAGTAAAACAAAATATTATTACTAAAATATTACTATTTTAATTGTTCTAAAGCTAATTCAAGTTTAATTAGTGTAAATGTAAATGCTAAATATAAACTGCACTTAATTAGTTCAAATTAATCAGCCAAACTAAGCGTTTCTTTGCTCCATATATACCTCATTTGTTTATTTTCTCCCAAAACTTACATATCCAGTCATTGTGCTCAAGGGCTTAGCCATAAACATGTTTCCATCTCTGATCTTTTGATTTCTCACAGCTATTTGCGTTTGATCCGGCACTCGAGGAAGTCATATCTTAAAGAAAATAATCGTTGTAGGCATATATAGGGGAAAACAACGCTTTGCCTGTGTTGTTATTAGTATTTGGATTTAGACTAATTAAGTGCATTTTATATTTAGTATTTACTTTTATACTGATTAAACTTGTAGTATGGAGGGCCATCATTTAGTTTTGGAATATTTAAGTTTATATTTTAGTACTAAATAAAGTGCACGACTTCATTCAGGGGCTAAAAGTCACAACTCTACATACTTAAGGGGGAGAAAATATGTTATTGGCGGTATAGGTACGCAAAAACAAACACTGAAAAAAGAATAACAATAGTGGAAGGAATGAGAAATAGATTATCAGCATAGAAACTAATGGGATCTTTAGCGTAAAAAATAAAGAAAAAGAGAGTAGAATTCTCCTCTATTTGGTTAATTTTTATTTTGACTCCAGTTCGAACACACTCAAGTTTGTATGAAAAATCACTTAACACCTTGAAATTTGCGATAACTGATTATTATGCATCTAGATCTCTTAAAATATACAAATTTGCACGCTATCCACGCGACATCTGAATTTTCCTTGATGAGGGCATAAAGTTACATATTTTAATAAGTTGAGGTGCAAAATTATATATTTTAGAAAGTTGAAATGGATAATTTGGTCTCATACTACTTGTTGAATTTGAAAGGGATGTGTGAGAATATTGTTGGACTAAATTGAAAATAAAAATGGACTTAATTGAATTATAATTTTACAAGAGAGCACTTAGCAATAATTATGACTCAAGCTTATAGTACACCACGCCATACCTTGACTCTCTCTTCTTATCGTCCTCACTCGTTTGTCTTCATGTCTGTGCTCACTTTCTCTGCCCCTAAGCAAATGCCCCATTTCCTCTATTTATAAACATAATAATTGCTAAATTTTTCTTGTTTATTAGTATTTTTTAATTCTAATCATATGGTAGGATAGAAATATAGATTAATGAATAAGAATTGATTTTATTTGGAAAGTCGTTAATCACTTTTCATATTAATTTTCCACTTTGAAATCTTAATTTTCTCTACGCAAGTAAAAATTTTCGACCGCTATCTCCACTTCGAAATAAATTCATTTATTTCGACCATTGACTGTAGTGGTCCATCTTCTTCCTATGGGTTTCAATTTCTATATATAAGATGAAGAGGGTAATTAATTAGCAATTAGAAGGCCTGATTTTATGCAGATGGGTAAGAAGACCAAAATGGTTTTGGTTCTTCTCAATTTACTCTTCATTTTGGTGTTGTTATTAGTGTCGCCAATATCCGCCTGGAAATTTGCTCTTCCACCTCCAAAGTAAGTTATGTTCATTTACAACATTTGCTAATAGTGTTTAACACGAACTACATTCTCTTCTACATATATTCGAGTGTCATCTTTTTCTAATATTTTTGTCTCAAAAAATCGTTACTGTGTCTTTTTATTTTGTTCTAAAAAAAGTGTCATATTATATTACTAATACAAATTTTAGGTTTACAAAACCTAAATTATTCATCATCTTCGTCAGATTCCCTCTTCATTTCTTCAATTTCAGTTTACCTTCAGCCGCTCTCTCCTCCTCTCTACTAAGCACACCGTCTGCCACTCTCTCTCCGCCGTTCTACGCCTCCTTCAAGTAGCCCGGCCGTCAACACCGCAGCCTGAGTTCAGAACGTGGCTGGCCTTCACCTTGCAGTGCAGACTGATATAAATAAAGAAAGAAGAAGCCAAGCCATCCTCTGCCGGTTCTGGACGCGACCAGCTTAGGAGGCAAGTTTCCGTTTTCATTTTGATTTTAATGTTGATTTTGATTTTATTCTTAATTTTGATTTTAATTTTAATTTTGAATGTATTCTGTTAAAGATTCTTGATTGTTGATTGCTGAATGTAATTTTTAGAGACCTTTAGGGTTTACTTTTTTGTTTGGATCCAGGAAATGTAGTCCAGTTGCTGCAATTATCTCATTCCTGTTATTTGGTTTGCTATTTAGGATTTTTGTTTTAGTAATTTTTGGTCGTGATGTCACTGATTAACCTTTCTGTTAACATGTGGTGTTCCATTTTCATAGATTCATGAATACAAATGTTATTCATGTGAATGCCTGCACACTTTGGTTTTCATTGTTAAACAATGTGAGAACTTTTGCATTTAAATGAATTCTTGCACAGGCAAATATTGTTTTAACAGGTTCTGTTAGGGATTCCAAATTCGGTTTTTTTCCCGAACCGAAACTGATGTTCGTATTCGGTTTTTCATTCAAAAATTCGGTTTTCGGTTTTCGGTTTTCAGAAGGTAAATTCGGTTTTTCATTTGGTTCATTGGTTTCGGTTCGGTTCTGAATTTGAACACCCATGAGGACATACATTTATCTTCTCACCCCCCAAAAGGAAGGAAAGTACCCAAAGGAAAGTATTAGTCAAATCTTGGCCGAAATATACGCCCCTGCTTCCCTTTTCCTCCCCTCCCCGCCGGCCCCCCCCCCCCCCCATGGTGGATATACGCCCCCTGCTTCCTATTAATTCCTATATGCATAACCCAATGAACTCCACTTCCACTCCATTGTTCCTAAATACTCCCATATGAACCCCAAGGTCTGACCACTACCAGTCCATTTTTTCTCTGTCACTTTTCTATCACTGTTAAAACTACAACCATTGTTTTGTACACTGTTCAAATTACAACCATTGTTTTGTAGGGAAATAGATGATGAAAACACAGGATTTGGTCCAAACTTCTTCTGCTTCCTCTCTGTGTAGAACAAGAAGTTGAGATAGTACACAGCTGTGGGAATCTTATATAACGTGTCCCTTCTTCCCCACTTTTAAATTTTAATTATAATTTTGGAATTTCTCTGTTTGGCTAATTAATTTGATTTGTTTTTGTGGCAGATTCCGTGGAGACCGATTCTGTTTAGGTAACGATTACGAAATCATTAATGTAACTCTTATTTCTTTTCTTTTTTGGAAAAAATTGTTTTCCAACTCTCTGTTTAATCACCATTTTCTTCTCCAAGCCTTCCTTTTCACCTGCCATGGTGCCAGCTAGCTAGTGTGCCCCCCAGTTACGATTGGAAGCAACCGAACTGGCTATTATTCACTGACTGTCGTAAGTCGTAACAATTTCAGAAAAGATTTTTTTTTAATAAAATAATAATAATAGTCATAATTCTAAAAGATAAAATTATTCACCGATGGCCTAAACAATATTAATATATAAAATGTTTTAATTAAAAGAAGATGCAAAGACGACTAACTTCCTCTTTCATGCAAAGCTCACTTTAATTTTGGACTATTTCGTAATTAAAAAAGGTCAATTGCCTATTTCATAAAAAAATATTAAACTATTGCTATTTTTGTACATATAAAAAATAATTTTATCTTCTTCTTTATATTTTACTTGAGCAATTTTGGGTTTTGAAAGTACATTTACCTTAAACACTTGAATCATTTCATCTATTATTTTTTTTGTTGAATTTTTCTCAAGTAACTATTGTGTAGTTGCTAAAATATTTCGTTTAATTCAATTCATTTTAGCAATTACCTATTTGACTGACTGACGTAGATATTGCATTGGTGATTTGGCAGTTCTCACACTGCAGTAAGGTGAAGATTTTGCTACTTCTGTTTCATTTTCTTTGTCTATCTCGTGTTTTCTTTACGTTATTTTCTTTTTTTTTTTCAATTGTTTTTGTTACTAATATATACAGTAAATGTATTTAGAGCCTATATGATGAAGCTGCTATCAAACTCAAGAGTGTAGAAAGTGAAATCGATCGTGGGAAGGAGGTTGAACAGGTTTTGATTACTTATCCAAATATTCTTTTTGCTCAAAAAGGAAATTTATATAATTGACTCTTTTTTTTTATTTAATAATAATTATAATTACCGTATCTTAAAAATAAATAAACAGAGGAATAATTTTTAGGTAGAGGAAATTCCAAGTCTTCCAAGCTACCAAACAAGTGTTACAATCAACGGATTTCATAGCGAAAGGTGAGTAATTTCTTGCTTCTTCTTCTTCTTCTTTAGACAGCTCTAGTCCCAAACAAGTTGGGGTCGGCTGTATGGATCCTCCAAGAGGATCCAAGTTTGGCAAATTTTTAAGCTAGCTGCCAACCTACCGCAACCCTCCTCCTTTATCCGGGCTTGGGACCGGCTACGCTACTCACGTAGGCGGAGTTGAGTAATTTCTTGCTTATAGAGAAAATTTAAAAAAAGAAAAAGAATTTTGGTTATTTTGGGTTGTTAAATTTATTTTCTTATAGCCAGAGTCAAAGACAAGGCAGGAATAGATGAGCACAATGTTTGTGGTGAAGAAGGTATGCTTAAAAGCTAATATTTTTAGCTATTTCATCCCCTTAAAAATATATAATTATGTATTAAATATAAATATATTATAAATAAAATATAAACCTGTTAAAAAAATATAAAATATAAACAACTGGAATGAGAATGGCGGCGCTGGAGAACTTCACGGAGAACCCTAATGGAGGCGATCATAGTATGGAAGAAGATGATCAGCTGCAACTGACGGAAGAAAAAGGATGGAGAATGGGGCTTTACGTTGGAAAGTGAAGCTGTAGTTGTGGCATTGGTGATCAGAAGGTCGTTTCTTTGAAAGACAAACTTCTATCTGGTAGTGGCCATGGCTTGGCAGGAGGGGATTCAGGTGATGAGGAGGGTTTTGTATAGGGTGACGAAGGGGATGAATTGCAAGACGTAGAGATGGGTGGTGGTGTGAATGTGGATAGGGAGAATCTTGTGACAAAAAAAATCTTGGAACCTCGTAATTTGCAACAAAAATAAAATATTATTTCCAGTAGAGGTAACTGCCTAGAAGGTTCGTCTGGTAAGAGTGGTAAATCTGTTGGCTGCTAAAATACCACTTTCAAATACAAGGTTTTTCCCTATAATCAAATTTGAATTTAATTTTTTCAATTAAATCAATTTTCAATTTAAATTACTAATATTGATGATTATAAAAATATAAATACAGTTTGATCCGTATACTATTAAAAAAATACTTAGTTCCGTATATATATTTTTTATTTAACATATATTTTACTTTTATAATTTTGAGTTCTTAAATTAATTATATTTCCATCAAAAACTTAAATATTTACATCAATTTTTTTATTTTCCCTTTGAATTTTTCTAAAATAGCTATTTTGCCCTTAATAAAACAATTCTTTTAATCAATTTACTTTAGCATTTGCATAATTCGACTGACTTAGATATTTTGCACTGTTTAATTCGTCCGTTCATTTGACTGTTTGAGCATTTTATTATTTGTCGGTTTCATTTTTGTTGTTGATCTCAATTTCTATCTCATGTTTTGCTTTTTTTTCTAAATAACATTTTTTTAGAACAATTTCAAAACTGAAAATTAATTCAAAAGTAGCCAACAATTTCAATACAATTTCTTTGCTAATTGCTTTTTTTGTTTTCCCCATTAAAAGGGGGGAGTGAGCCCTTGATTAATCTTAGCCAAAAATAGCCAACATTACTGTACTATAAGGTTGCTCCAGCCATTTAATTCAAAATTCTTTATTATATACTTTCTTTACCATACTATTAGCCACTTAGAAAGCTTCCTTATAGATCTCCATATTTGTAACCAAGAGCTTTTGCCTTTAACTCTTGGGAACGACCGACCAAATTGTTCAGCCGGAAAGCTCCTTATGCCTTGCCCATAATCAACTCAATAGCCGTAGCAGAATCGTATTGGCATATTGCACCACCAACTTTGTCCAAACACACCCGCATATGCGGCTGAACCAAGATGACCTTTCACACCACCATCTGTATTACAAACAATCCATCCATCTAAAGGAGGCTCCCACCTGATAAACTTCAGATGAATTTTGGTATTAATATTTATCTTAAGTTGTTGAATTTATTTTCTCATAATCAGAATCAAAGACAAGGCAAGAATATATGATCAGAATGTTTGTAGTGAAGAAGGTATGCTTGAAAACTAATATGTATAGTTGGTATTTTTGTAATTTATATTTCTCATGTTCTACAATACCTGAGAAAGTTTGCTTTTGGAAATTTGTATCTGAAGCAGATGTTATAGTTAATGTACCTAGAGAAATTGAGGAGCCTCTTCCGTCCCCAGAAGAAGAAAATCATCAAGCCTGGCAAATTCGCCTCAAAACTCGATATCCACAGAGATTGAAGAAGGAAATATAAATATGTCCACTGATAATGCCCAAACTGCAATCAAAGTAAACTTCTGTGCTTAATAGAAACTTCAACAATTTTAAGATTTGCAGTTAATTAAATTTAATTTTCGAAAAGCCTTTTTTTACATTCCATTAGGTATGGGAGAAAATACTTATTATTGTTAGCTGCATTGTTGAGACTTCAGTAATAGCTTGTGATTTACTTTCCTCAAAGAAACTTGGCGTCTTCCTGCCAATAAGTATGGCATTCTCCTACATAGGCTTCTTTATCTGCATCTTCGACTTGGTGCTTCACCATCAGAGCAATGCCCGTCGTCCTAGCTGGAGAGACGACTCATGTAGCTTCCGAATCAAGTTGATTTTACTGCTATGTGCTGTAGTTCAATGCATTCTCATAATAATTGACTACTGCTAGTTTCTTGCCACACATAGTCGCCATGTTTTTCCCTTGGTTTTTGCTTTCGGTCAAATGTGTTTTCTATTTTGTCCAAATTCGTTCTGCAGCGCTGAAAGAGAAGGTACAATATCATTATCATCATAAGATGAAGTTTAATGAATTTATGTCATCTCTAATTTGAATTCTTAAATGTTATTTGTTGTTAAAATTGTCTAGAGTGTGTTGAATTATTATTATTATTGCTCACTGTATACAATGATGACTAGTCTTAAACATTCAGTCATTCTTAATTGTTCCACTTTTGAGATGACAAGTTGTCATCTCAAAAATGGAACAATTAAGAATGACTGAATGTTTAAGACTAGTCATGTTTAAGACTTTTTATCATTGTATACAGTGAGCAATAATAATAATAATTCAACACACTCTAGGCACTTTAAATAACAAACAACATTTAAGAATTCAAATTAGAGATGACATAGATTCACTAAACTTCATCTGATGATGCTGATTTTATTATTATACCTTCCCTTTCAGCTCTACGGAACGACTTTGGACAAAATAGAAAACACATTTGACCGAAAGAAAAAACCAAGGGAAAACCGGATAATTGTAGCCGATGCCAACTATATGTGGCAAGAAACCAGCAGTAGTCGATTTTTATGAGAATGCATTGAACTGCAGCACATAGCAGTAAAATCAACTTGATTCAGAAACTGAATGAGTTGTCTCTCCAGCTAGGACAACAAGCATTGTTCTGATGGTGGAGCCCCAAGTCGAAGATGCAAATAAAGAAGCCTATGTAGGAGAATGCCATACTTATTGGTAGGAAGGCGCTATTACTGAAGTCTCAACAATGCAACTAACAATAATAAGTATTTTCTCCCATACCTAATGGAATGTAAAAAAAAAGCTTTTCAAAAATTAAATTTAATTAACTGCAAATCTTAAAATTGTTGAAGTTATGAATCACGGAAGTTATTGTTGAAGTTTCTATGAATCACAGAAGTTTACTTTGATTGAAGTTTGGGCGTTATCAGTGGACATGTTTATATTTCCTTCTTCAATCTCTGTGGATATCGAGTTTTGAGGCAAATTTGCCAGGCTCGATGATTTTCTTCTTCTGGGGACGGAAGAGGCTCCTCAATTTCTCTGGGTACATTAACTATGAATCTGCTTCAGATACAAATTTCTAAAAGCAAACTTTCTGAGGTATTGTAGAACATAAGAAATATAAATTACAAAAATACCAAATATACATTATTTAGTTTTCAAGCAGACCTTCTTCACTATAAACACTTTCATCATCTATTCCTGCCTTGTCTTTGATTCTGATTATGAGAAAATAAATTTAGCAACCCAAGATAAATATTAATACCAAAATTCATCTGAAGTTTATCAGGTAGGAGCCTCCTTTAGATGGATGGATTGTTTGTAATACGGATGGTGGTGTGAAAGGTCATCTTGGTCCAGCAGCATGTGCGGGTGTGTTTGGACAAAGTTGGTGGTGCAATATGGCAATATGATTCTGCTACTGCTATTGAGTTGATTATGGGCAAGGCATAAGGAGCTTTCCGGCTGAACAATTTGGTCGGTCGTTCCCATGAGTTAAGGCAAAAGCTTTTGGTCACAAATATGAAGATCTATAAGGAAGCTTTCTAAGTGGTTGAGAGTATGGTGAAGAAAGTATATAATAAAGAATTTTGAATTAAATGGTTGGAGCAACCTTATAGTACAGTGATGTTGGTATTTTTGGCTGAGATTAATCAAGGGCTCACTACTCCCTCCTTTTAATGGGGAAAAGAAAAAAAGAATCAAGAAAATAATAAAATGCACACCTTTCTTTCTGCTGTGCAAGGACGGTCAAATGAACGGCTTAATTAAACAGTGGAAAATATCTAAGTCAGTTGAATTATGCAATCGCTGGTAAAAAGAATTAATTAAAAAAATTGTTTTATTAAGGGCAAAATAGCTATTTTAGAAAAATTCAAACGGAAAATAAAAAATATTTAAGTGTTTGATGGAAATATAATTAATTTAAATGATAAATATAAAATATATGTTAAATAAAAAATATATATGCGGAACTAAGTATTTTTAATGGTAATTCTAGTTTTATCGGCGCCTTTTTTATTAATACAACTCTGTTTTATTACTGTAAACTTCAATTCTTATTCCATTTTCCCTTTCTTCTGTTCACCTTTTCGTTGTTTTGTTGTTCCTTCATGTGTCTTCATCAACAGTAGTTCTTCGATTTTTGGTTCACCTTTTGTTACTAAACTCATTCAATATTTCTCACTTCTTTAAATTCAAACTTGAGCAATGATGGATTAGTGCTCAAAATTCCAAATTGGAGCTTAGTTTTTACGGGCATAGTTTTATGTTGAGAAAATGGGTGAGAACAGCAAAAAAAAAAAAAGAAAACATTTGGTGGCTATGTACATGCCGATTAATTCTGTACAGGCACTAGGGAGAGGTTTCGATGGGAACTTCGATTCAAGGCTGTTGTACTTTACAGAAGTTGTTGGGTCTAGGATTGACGAAGAACAAACTAGAAATCTCTATTTGTATGTTGATATAAAGCTGCCTGATATTTCTAGAGACATTAACAAATCTCTGGATTCCCACGGTCATCAGAGTTCTGGCGTCTGCACTTTCCATAAGGTATCAGATTTCTCTAATCTTATTTCCCTTTAAATTTTGTGGTTAGGTAGTGTATTAGATTTAAGTTACTAAGGCTTTCGGCTTCTGGAGTTCAAGATTAATGCAATCAATGAATGACTTTAGTGTCTAAAGGTGATTTAGCTTGATTCAATCACTTTAATGGTACTTGCTCGATTGTAGAAAATACGATTGAATTAACCGTAGTAGTAGAAAATACTACTTTACGATTTATGATATTTGACGTACTTTTCTATGTTTTTTTTTTTCAAAATTTCATTTCTTAATAGAATGAAGAGATTGTGAGATTGTTCATTAGTTAGTTTCTGTTGGTTTCTTGTGTATGACGAGTTGATATTTATATTTTTCTTTGTTAATGTTTAAATTGATTGGTAGCAGAGATCTAATTCACTGTTCCCTTATGAACTTCAAGAGGTTGATCTTGCAAAAGCTGAGGTATAATCTAATTCATTCAAAGATGGAATAAGATATTTGTACTGCCATGTGCGGTTGCTGTTTTGCTAGACCCTTTGTTCTTTTATGTACCTGTGATCAATGATGACAAGAAATGTTTGGATTTGGACAATAAAATGGAGATTACAGCTAGTGTTTTGCAGTGGTTTACAGACATTTTCTATTTAATTCACATTATTTTCCAGTTTTGTACCAGGTTTATTGCTCCATCTTCTCGAATATTTGGCAGAGGTGTTCTAGTTGAAGATACATGGTTGATAGCTAAGAAATATCTGTCATCATATTTCTTAATCAACATTCTTGCCTTTCTTCCACTACCACAGGTGAGGGATTTTCTGAACTTTTGTCATGGAGTTTGATCATTTCTGTGATTTTTCTAGCTTGCAGTTGTATATTTCTCGTTGTAATTTTGATCGTGATTCCGAGAATGAGAGGCTCAAAATCTTTGAATACAAAGTATTTGCTGAAATTTGTTGTTTGACTTCAGTACTTGCCGAGGGTTATCTGAGTATATCCATTAGATAAAGAAGTTACAAGAACTTCCGGAATACTTACAGAAATTTCCTGGGCTGGAGCTGCATTCAATCTGTTTCTTTACATGCTTGCTAGTCATGTAAGTTTGCTTACTTATTTAAGCCCATTTTGTTGTAAAATTAAACTTAAAAGTAATATATAGAATAGTATTAGGTACATTTCTTTTGAATTTTTGTAAAATTGATACAATGTAATCATTTTCTTAATTTGTGAAAAATGGCATAAATGACACAAGTAGAACGGAGAGAATATTTCTGTATTTTGAAGCCGTATATAATTGTTAGCCATTGTTTGTAGGTGCTTGGAGCCTTTTGGTATTTGTTTTCAATAGAGAGAGAAACAACACGTTGGAAAAGAGCATGTGATACACTTTCATTGCAATCGCGGAGATTTGTATTGTAGTCTTAGCGCCACAAACAATTCATTTCTGGAAGCCCCTTGTCCTGTACAAATGCCAAATGAAACAATTTTCAACTTTGGTATTTTCCTCGATGCTCTTCAGTCCGGCATTGTGGCGTCTAATGATTTTCCAAAGAAATTCTTTTACTGTTTCTGGTGGGGATTGCGAAATCTGAGGTATGAAACTTGTACTCCGAGGGTCTTTGGCATTGCTTAAAAAGCCACTATTAAGCATTTTTAAACTTAAAAAGCTAATCAATTTACCTGTTTGTTTGGAGTTTTTTGGCTTTTAATCTGTTTTTATAAAAGCATTAAAATACTAGTGCGTTTTAAAAGCTAAAGGAGAAAAGTACAAGCTTTCTGCTTCTAGTTTCATGTTCTGTGCAGTTTTGAAAATCTAACCTAATATATGTTACCTTGCTCGTTTTGCAGTTCTCTTGGTCAAAACCTTCAAACTAGCACCTTTGTCAGGGAAAAAATCCTCTTTGCGGTTTTCATTTCTATCGCAGGCTTGGTGCTATTTTCGTTTCTCGTTGGAAACATGCAGGTTGGAATCTCTGTCTGGTTAAGACAATCTTGAAAATTTATACTCCACTTTTTTCCTTTGAAACAGACATATTTGCAATCCACAACCACAAGATTGGAGGAAATAAGCGTTAAGAGACGAGATGCAGAACAATGGATGTCTCACCGTTTGCTTCCAGAGAATATATAAGGAAATGGATCAGGCCACATGAACAGTATTATGGCAAGAAACCAGAGGTGTTGATGAAGATAACTTGGTTCGTAATCTTCTTAAGGATCTTAGAAGAGACATAAAGCGACATCTTTGTCTGGCCTTGCTTATGAGGGTGAGTTTTTACTTCTTTCTCCTTCTATTCATCTCTTAAACGTCTGTAGATAATTAATTGATCTGTGTGTATTCTGGATGCATTTTTGAAGGTACCAAAGTTTGAAAAAATGGATGAACAACTATTAGATGCCATGTTTGACCGGTTCAAGCCAGCACTCTATATAGAAGAAAGCTATATTGTTAGAGAAGGAGATCCGGTCGATGAGATGCTGTTCATTATGCGAGGCAAGCTTTAAACCATGGCCACCAATGGTGGAAGAACTGGATTCTTGAACTCGGAATACTTGAAGGCCGGTGACTTCTGTGGCGAGGAATTGCTTACATGGGCTCTACATCCACATTCTTCATCCAATCTTCCAATCTCAACTAGAGCTGTTCGGACGCTTACTAAAGTTGAAGCATTTGCTCTAATGGCTGAAATTTGTTGCTTCACAATTCCGGCGGCTTCACAGTAAGCAACTCTGCCACACTTTTAGATTTTATTCACAACAGTGGAGGACATAGGCGGCTTGCTTTGTACGAGCTTCTTGGCGACAGTATAGTAAGAAGAAGCTGAAGGAGTCTCTGCAACAAGAGGAGGATGGATTACAAGATGCATTAGCAAAGACAACCGGAAACTCACGAGTTTAGGTGCTATCATATATGCGTCGCAATTTGCAGCTAATGCACTTCGTGCTCTCCGGCGTACTGGTACTCTGGAAAGCAAGGTTGTTGGAGAGGGTTCGGTTAACTTTTCTGGACTAGTGTTAATTTAATAAAACTATTAATTGCATTATATTAGTATGAATTTTCATCATTTAGTAAAGTGTGAAAAGAAACCACACGATGTCGTGTTTCCTGACTTTTTCTTGAGAAAATCACCAAGCAAGCTCTTGATTAAAGATGTTTGGTTGATATATTAAATTTTTGAGAAGTAAAATTGATTAATAAAATATTACTTTAAAATGATACATATAAATTTTATTAATTAGAGTAATACCTGAGAGACATAGGCTTCACTCCCAAATTTAAATAACTAACATGAAGATCCAATATTCATCCATAATCTACACAATGGAAAGGAAAAACATAAAATTACCAAATCTGGCCACACGTAGTTGTGAGATCAGAGTTATTCTATCAAAATTGTTTATATGGCACATCAAATTGTATATTCATTTCATTAAGTAGGAAAACTTATCATAATCTGAGAGTTAGAAAGCTGAGTATCGAATAAATCAATCACTGAATTTATCCAAGATAAGAATCAACACGAAGTTGTGCGTATGGACTAAACATTGCAATAAATAATGAACGACAGAACATAATCAATCAAAACTATATGCCCTCCAAAAAATTAAATGATATGTCAAAGCTGAGTATCATCAAAACTTTGATCAGCTAATCAATTAGAAATAAAATTAGTTATTAGTTAAATCCAAAATAAAGAGGTGACTATACATTTATATATATACTATATATATTATGAAATAAATTGCTAACTTTTTTTAGCTCGCAAATTTAAGTATCCTTAAACTTCAAATTAACAATTTCACGAATCAAATCCTTGTATACATTGCACTTCATAATTGACTCGTCTCTTTCTCATCTAAGAGCTTCAATGTCAGTCTCGAGAGGTTCATGCGTTGGAGAACTACAGCTGGCACTGGAGCTACCATCTTCAGTGCAGCTGGTACCTCCAACCTAGAAAAAAAATAAAAAAAAGAATGCAAGAAAAATGAAGAGGAATGTGCAGCATCAATCCAACTAGGCTTCGGCTAAACTCAAGATAACAAAGCTATAAATATGCACATGAGAAACTTACACTGTGAATCCTAGGGTGCTGGTGATTCATTCTTAAATCAGCCACCCAAGCAACATGGCCGCAACCCTTGCATTAGTAGTGCAAGAAAAAAAAAAACTAGCATTACTATCAAATTTGATTTTCTAATTATATGAATGATACTTTGAAAATAAAATAGGATGCTTTCCGCAACATAAAACCCTTTTAAGTACTCTTTACCCCACTCAAAAAAAAAAAAAAAAAAAAAAAAAAGAAAAGAAAAAGATAATTCAAAACAAAATGATTAGAAAAATGTATGAAATGCACTTACTGCAGTTTTACAGCTAAAATGATGGCGGCCAATGGTTTCTCTAGACTCCGAAATTTCAACCTTAATAGACTGCTGACAAGAGGGGCAAACGTAGACAGGATTCTGGACAAGGGAAAACGAATATTACACAACAATTGGGTTTATCAACCTTACAAAATAGATTCATAAGGAAGAATTTAATACCATAGAACACCAATTTCTGTCTTCCTCGAAATTTAACTGAGCAGCCAAAGCCTCATCGATAACTCCGCCTACGTGAGTAGCCGGTCCCAAGCCCGGATAAAGGAGGAGGTTGCGGTAGGTTGGCAGCCAGCGTAAAAATTTGCCAAACTTGAATCCTCTTGAAGGATCCATACAGCTGACCCCAACTTGTTTGGGACTAGAGCTGTCTAAAGAAGAAGAAGAAGCCAAAGCCTCATCGATGTTATAAAACTTACAATATCTACCTTTGGGAAATCCCTCAACTTGCGCTTTGCACTCATTCCAATCTGTGTAAATGCCTGGCTCTTTACCAACCAGGACCAGGTATATTTTACGAATCTCAAACTCCATCCCTGAAAAATTTGTTACAGTAAAAATTGTAACTTTCAAAATCAAATTCACACAAAATCTGGTTTCACAATTAAATATTCGCTAGAACTTTGATCAGCTAATCAATTAGAAATGAAATTAGTTATTAGTTAAATCCAAAATAAAGAAATTTGCTAATAACATATTCATACGCATTAAATTCAATAAATATTAAATTTAGTTAAAAACACACCTCTGCTCATTAAATTTAGAAAATAAGTTTTTATAATTTATTTTCTTTTTTTATGATTTATTTTTCAAGAAAGTTTTTATAACTAGAGTAATTAATAGAAAAAATGATTGATAGCTGTATGTTATTAAAAAATACCTTCAATCAGACAAAAATGGAAATCGTAGACAGAAGACGAAGAAGAATATGGTACACAACAGACGAAAATGGAAGCTCAAATGAGAAAGGAGATGGTAAAGAACAAATGAAAATTGAGAGTACAGAGATGGAGATTGCGGAGAGAAATTGAAAATGTTACATAGAAAATGGAAGTTGCAGTGCAAAGGAAATTGAACCGTACGATGATAGGAAAGAAAAAGAAAATAATGTAATGTGGAAGGAGTAGAGTAGCGTATCTTCATGCCAATTTTCAGCCATTTACGGCTGGATTAGCCCACAGCTTTGCCACTAGCGGCACGCTTGCCCGCGTGCTAGACAACATGTCCAGCTGCCACTACCGGCACGCTTGACCGCGTGCTGGACAACATGTCCAACATTGTTGGCCTTTTTTTTTTTAAAGTTTCTTTCCTATTGTTCTGAGTTGCTGGGGGTATAATTGTTAGGGTTGAAAACTCTTCTATTAATCACGTAATAGAATTACAGGAGGAGCCAAGCTCTCTCAACAACAAAAAACAACCCTCTCTCTATTTTTCTCTCAACAAGAAAACACCTCACTCAAAATTCTCTCTTCCTCTCTAACTACATTTCTGCTATCTCACCTCTACAAATTACAGAAGCTATGTTTATAATACAGAAAGAGAAAACACAATAATGGGGACATAATAATGATGCTTGGAGACATCATTATGAAGACATAATGATGATTAACTATTCATGGTTGACTTAATAATTTGGATATT
>CATIWJ010409464.1:0-20248 GCA_949640765.1 Croton laevigatus
AGCTTCAACATCATCCAATGGAATTAAAATTAACATTAAATCAAAGAGTTCTTTAAAGTTACCAAACTGCTGATTTTCTGGTGAGGTTTCGCGTCTTTCCCTTTTCTTTTCCGTCGATCCCTTCTCGTCTTCTCTGGTTCAACTCGTCTTCTACGTTCTCTGCGTTTTTCTTCGTTTCTGTCAGAGATGGCGTCCTTAACACATCTAGTAAGAAGATCAGTGTCTTACTCAGATCACCGTTCCACTAGTTCAGATCGTACTCTGCCGTTCCAACCGCTCCAGCCAAGGTCATCCCCTCTCAAGATCGTTGCCCTCTGCCCTTTTCGTTTTCGTTCCACCTCTTAGTTGAAGGTCTGCTTCCCCTCTTCAGCTCCAAGAAACAGACGCCTTCCCCTCTGTTTTTAGATTAGAAGCTCCTCCTCTCAAATCATGTCCTCCTCTTCCCTTTACAACCCATTTTTAGATCTAACTTCTCTCTTTTTCTTTCACATGTACAGATGCCTTCTTTTTTTTCCTTTCCAGCTGCTACTTTTCCTTTCTTTTTCATTTCAAAAATGTGCTCTTCTTCTTCTTTCTTTTCTTTGTTCACGTGTACAGCTATTTCCCTTTACAATTTCAGATATCTTTCTTTTGAAATTTCCTAATGTCAAAACGCAAGTAATGGCTGTGTTTTGGTAAATAACCAAAATAAGCCCTTAGCTTCTTTCATTCTATAATAAACACACAAACTTTTAGCTCTTTCAAAAATAACTTTTCACTTTGCTCTTCTTGCCTTAAATTTAATTCCTTTTTACAAAAATACCCAATTATGGCCTGAAATTAAAAGCATAGGAAGATTAGTGCTAAAATTAATAATTAATCTACCCATTTCATGAAAATTAAGCAATAAATCTCAATAAATACATATAATTTTAGCACAAAACAATGGGCATCTCCAAGGTTAATGTTAATTACATTTATTTTAGTTTATTTATTGTTAGGTCACAAACTGAAAATATTCTTTTTTTGAAACTTTTCTCCAATGCAAATATTCATTGGTCTATAATGCAATAGATATATATACTGAATATTTTCTATTGTACTCTATTTTTGTAAACTCATGTAAACAATGTTCACATTTTTTATAAATAATAACTAGCTCCATCATAAAGAATTAAAAATGAGAATGCATATTAATTACAAATAATGTATTAGAAATATATATTTTTGAAATTCAATATCTATAAATAAATTTTAAAGAACACCATCCTTTGCATTTTCCATTAATATTTGTCACTTCATGAAAAATACAAGCTTATTTAATAAATTTTACCTCAACTCAATTTAAATAAAGGGTAAAATGGATAATTTAATTTTTTTTTTTAAAAAAAAGCGAAATGTGACAATAATTTTGAAAAATAAAAAGTGTCATTATTTCTTATAGGACCTCCGTGGGATTTTGTTGGACTAACATTTATACTTCATTCATTGAAAAGAGGAAAAAAAAAAAAAAATCAAATCTCTAATTGATTTACTGATTAAATAATTTCTTAAATATTGGGTTAGGTGGCACTCGTTGTCTATGAAATATATAAGTATACAAATCCAAGGAATTGAAGATCAATTCTTTGTATAAAATATGGATACAAATAGTATAAATTAAAGAAAATGCATTACTTAAGCTTCATTTTATAATTTTAAATTAAATTTGCCTATTCATTTAAAATCAAACCATACTTATAATAAGTTGGATTAATTTTATAGTATTATCTCATGAATAGTTTTAATTAAAAATTCTTAATTTCATATAAATAAATTCCCTATATATTCATTTCAAAAATAATCTTGTATTTCTTCATATTCTTGATCAATACAACGAAAAATGATAATATCATTGAAGATTTCCCTATTAACTCTATTTTCTCTAATAAACTTAGCTCTAATCCTTAACTTGAAATTCAGTAAAACGAATATTTTTTTGTGAAGAGGGAAAAACTTGGCTAATTCTTCCTACAAATGGCCAAGACCAACCAGGAGATTACCTAAATGCTCATAACCATGGACCCAATAGCATCCCACGAGACTCTAGCAGCCTATGTGCAAAATTATGCATACTTGTGCATTCCGGCGAAAATCTTGCATGGAGCAACGGTGATATTTCAGGGACAGATGCAGTGCGTCAGTGAGAAGAGGAATTATGAGTATGACTCGAATTCTTGTGTTGGAGGTGAATGTAAGCATTATACTCAAGTTGTTTGGAGAAATTCGGTTCGTGTTGGATGTGGTAAGGTGAGGTGTAGCCATGGAGGAACTTTTATTGCTTGTTATTATGATCCTCCTGGTAATTGTATTGGGCAAAAACCTTATTGGGTAAAATCTTTTAAATCATAGTTAAGCTTTAAATTATAGTATATCATTTCTGTGTGTATATAATTTTTAAGAAAAATTGAAAAAGGGACATATATCATATGATTGTTAGTCAATAAATGATCATATACCTTCGAATTCTCATTCAATTGAAACCAAATTAGACCGTATGTCTAATTATATTCTGTTGGGTAATATAATTTTATTAGCTAAGAAAGAAACATTAAGAGTCCACGAAAATTTAAATTAGATTTTGTTAATTACCATCATAAAATATGTGTAATAATTAGACTTTTATTATGATTAAGAATGTTATTGTTTTCAAAAGAAGAAAACTATAATACTCACCCTGTCCTAGAATAAGAGTCCCTTTTACTATTTTGGATTCAATAAGGAGAATTAATGACTTTTAAAGACATTTTTAAAGAATGACTTTTAAAGACATTCTCAGATTTTTAAAGATTTTTGTAGAGTTTTTAAAATTTCTGAATGGCTTTCAAAGACTTTACTTTTAAATACTTTTATAGATATTGAAAAACTTTTAAAGACTTGTATGGATATTGATGGATTTTAAAAGACTTTACTTTTATGGATTATAAATTTTTTAATAAAAATATATTTCAACAATAATTATTTATCAAATAATAAAACTTTGTTCAATTCATTAATAAAGAAATTATGATACACGGTATCAATTACAAAATCATCAAACCATAACAATAATAACAACAACAGCAGCAGCAGCAGCAACAACAACAACAACAACAATAATAATAATAATAAATTTATAATTTTTTATTTAATAAAAATAATTAATTCTTAAAATAGTATATAAAATTATATGAATTAAAATAAAAATTACACATTATATAATAAAATAATAATTTAAAAATATCTTTTCATTAACAATATCTCTTTATCAATGGCGTGGGTCGGTACTGGATAGTAATAGCACCGTTTGAGAAGAAGAAATGATGGAATTACTAATTCGATTGAGTAGAAGCAACTTTGGTAGCTCGATCGTTGGTCGGAGATTGATTGTTTAAAAGTCTATAAAAGTATTGTGTAAAAAGATGAGAGAATTTGCTCACTCTTCTATATATATTTTTAGCTAAAAAGTCATTAAAAGTCATTGTCTGTAAAAGTCAATGACTTTTTGAATACCTATAGACTTTGAATGACTTTTTAAAAGTATTTAAAAGTCGTAATTGAATACCTACAGACTTTGAATGACTTTTATAAAGTTAGTAAAAGTCATGATTGAATACCACCTTACTTTCAAAGTCATTAAAAGTTTTGATCGAATACATCTCCTAAGAAAACTTTTATTTTTATCCATAAATAAATTTATTTACTCTTATACCCTTATTTAGATAATTACTACTTGATGTTTCCGGGGGTCCAATGAGGGAAACTTTATGAGTCGTGGTTCACTTTGAAGGAGCCGATGGTTAGGTCAAGTTGGTGTGATCCTGAAAACAAAAGGAGAGGGCAAGGGTGCTGCCTTAGCTAACACTCCGATGCCTAAGTCAGTCCAGGGATCAGTCAGTATATGGAGAAGAATAATAATAATAAAGAAGAGAATTCAGTCCCTGAATAATAGATCCTTGAGGTATTTATAGTAAAGGATTTAAGAGCACCTTACACGTGAAACCCCTGTAATGACAACGCACCTGTAATAATGACAGTAAATGTCCATTTTCCATAATGATGACTGTAATATATATATTTAAATGCCCATGCTTATCAAAGTACGGATCGCTTGTCTGTTTGTCCCTGTCAGAGTATGGGTCACGTGTCTGCTTGTCTATACCAAGAATGTGATTAGGAAAGGCCTGACTGGAATGAATCTTGAGTGATGGATCGATACCGACCTGAGCCCTAGGTATCGATCGAACTGTCTGGGGTTGGTCATCAAATGTTGTTCTCCAGACTCCGACTAATGGACTGGGTTCAGATCGGTTTTGGGCCTTCGTTAGGCCCAGATACTGAGTGGTCTAATCACAAGGTTCCTCTAACCTTGGTCCCTATAAGCGCTATATCATCACATGTCCCCCCCCCCAAGTCCCTTAGTTAAAGACTGAGGGTAATCATTATGTGTACTGATCATAACTCGGTACCGTATACTCAATCTATCGTTCGGTACTTTTTGAACAGCTGTCTTGTTGGGCTTCGAGCTTTCTAGCCCGCTAGGGCACATCCCACCTTCTTTTAGGCGGTCATTATTTAACTTTTTAGGCGGCGGCCTTTTTCCAGCCCAAAGACCACTGCATGACACGTGTCCTGTTTTAGGTGAAATGTCGCCTCGGTTCTGAAACCGTCATAATGGACGACCTTTCGCTTCTACAACCATCGCATCATTTCTTTTATAAATATCAGCCGCTCCTTTGTTTTGAAATTTTTACTCGCTATTATCATCTTCAAAAGCTCTGCAACTCTGGTTTCTTTTCTCGCCGCTCTTCTCTGCAACTTTAGTTTCCTTTTGCTTCCGGCGTAGCATACTTGTCCTCCCCCACAAATCAGGTATAATTTATTCTATTTGTATTCTTTTCCCTTCTTATTTATTTAAAATTGACAGAAAATGAGTGATCAGAGCGATTTCCAGAACCCATCTGTATTCCGGTGAAGAATTCGGCCATTCTGTGTCTAATATGGTCGAAGGTCGTGTGACGTCTAATCCCCGGCCACAAGTTGAAAGAATGTCCCCCTTTGGTCAACGATACCAGTTGGGGGACGAATCTGGGGAGTCTAAAGAGAGTGCTCAGATATGAAGAGGGAAAGGGCAGCTTGTCATTATCGAAAGAAGAGCGATACCTGCTCGGCCTTTGACAGCTATACCGACCTCAAGCAAGGGTGCTATAAAGAAGTAGGCTCCTAGGGCTACCGATCCCCAGGGAAAAGCAGCAGAAAAGAAAGTGGCTGAGCCTGCTGCAACAAAAAAGAAAGTGGCTACTGAATCTTTAGCCGTGGAATACATCAGTTGTGGACTGAGCCAAGCTAAAGTCAAGGAAGTAGCTTTTTTGTATGACATCCCTAGCGACTTCACTTGTTACTTACCCGTAAAGGGTAGGTGTGCTAACCAGAATCCTCTAGAAGTAGATGGGAGGATTATCTACGTAGAGGATCTAGCGTCAGGATTGAGGTTTCCCCTGACGAAACTAGAGGAGGATTTACTGAGCTACTATAGGATGAATATCGCTCAGCTGAATTCGAACTCATGGAAGATCATTCGGTCAGTACAGTTTCTAGCGTCGACTTGTCCAAAGCCTTTTGCATTGACCTTAAGGGAATTCTTAGGTCTATACAAGGTGGTGGTGAACAAGAGGTATGATCACACCCATCTTCAAGGAGATAAAAAACTGTTCACACTGCCTTCATACCTCATAAAAGGTTGGAAGAAGGAATTCTTCGTAGTTGCACATCCGTCCCTATGTGCCGTTCCTCAGAAATGGAATAGGAACGTGGACCCAAAGAAGCCCAACGAGCTCGGTGAACTGAGCATAAAAGAGAAGAAGCATATAGATAGGCTTCTGAAGATGGTAGCGGGTGGTTTCTATGATGCCGGCTACCTTACCGAGCATTGGTATACGGGTGTGGTGACCGATCACAGAGGGTCGCAAACCGAGCCAAAAAGAGCTCAGACATCTGTCGAAAAGAGCTGATGGAATTGGACTTCAGACCCTGGTACCATTCCTGAGCGATGCCCTTCAAGGTGGTGGGGAAGAGTCTGCACAAGACGTAGTCCTTGTATGTCTGAGCGTTGATGGCCGTTCTGAACTTGTTAACATGACTCTTTGGGCATGACGTGCCATCATAATTGTCTAAGCTACCGGGAATTTTGAATTTTTCCGAAAAATCCCGGGTGGTGATGTTGCTAACCAAGGGAGATTCCGTGACCTGATCAAAGCTAAGGCATTTTGCTCTGATTCCCAAGTCCTTCAATATATTCTTTATCTGGGCTTCCACATTGTTATGGGCTGGCTGACTCGCTTCATTACCCGAATTCTCATCTTCATCTTCCACCTGAACGATGCTCTTCCCCTTTCTCCTAACATTAACACGTGATGTCACCACCTGGACCCCTTCACTAACACTCATGTTTTTGGAAGGCATAGGGGCCGGAGGTTCCACTCGGAGTGGGGTGACAGCAGGCGTATGTGTCACATTGACCTCAGAAGGAGCTTGCGCCTGGGAAACTTAACGGAGCTGTTCTCTCAAATCCGACATCTGCCTATTGAGGTCCACATAGGCTCCATATAAATTTTGCATTGCTACCGGATTGTTAAAGTCAGGAGGATTTTGACTAACATTCGCCCCAACTCCTTGTACTCCTGCGGGCTCTTGGGCTGCCACCCCTGCTTTAGCCCAGGCTGGTGCAGCCCCTGCTCCTTGGGCTAAATGACTGTGAATAAAACCTCCACTAGGCTGTGCAGGAACTTCATTGACACTTTTTTCCGATTGCTCAGGGAACAAATTCAACCCCAAGTTCAAATCAAAACCATTCATCTTCATACAATGCGCAGGATAAACTAAAGCAAAAGAACCGACTGAATCGCCAAATGTGTGTTCCATGCTCACCGCACCAAATGATATTTCCGGGGGTCCAATGAGGAAAACTTTATGAGTTATGGTTCACTTTGAAGGAGCCGATGGTTAGGTCAAGTTGATGTGATCTTGAAAACAAAAGGAGAGGGCAAGGGTGCTGCCTTAGCTAATACTCCGATGCCTAAGTCAGTCCAGGGATCAGTCAGTATATGGAGAATAATAATAATAATAAAGAAGAGAATTCAGTCCCCGAATAATAGATCCTTAAGGTATTTATAGTAAAGGATTTAAGAGCACCTTACACGTGAAACCCCTGTAATAACATCGCACCTGTAATGATGACAGTAAATGTCCACTTTCCATAATGATGACTGTAATATATATATTTAAATGCCCATACTTATCAAAGTACGGGTCGCTTGTCTGTTTGTCCCTGTCAGAGTATGGGTCACGTGTCTGCTTGTCTATACCAAGAATGTGATTAGGAAAGGCCTTACTGGAATAAATATTGAGTGATGGATCGGTACCAACCTGAGCCCTAGGTACCGATCGAACTGTCTGGGGTCGGTCATCAAATGTTGTTCTCCAGACTCCGACTAATGGACTGGGTTCATATCGGTTTTGGGCCTTCGTTAGGCCCAGATACTGAGTGGTCTAGTCACAAGGTTCCTTTAACCTTGGTCCCAATAAGCGCTATATCATCACTACTAGTATCAAATTATCATGGTAATAATTATTTTCTATATTAATGAGGGTAGAATAGGAAAATTGATAATTTATCGACTATTTTTTTGGGACAAAAATTGAATAAAAGGGGACTTTTATCTTAGGATGGAGAGAGTAATGAGGAGAAGGAAGCGTTGTATTGATATAAATTGCAGAACAAGATTTGCCTATATTTATAGACTTAACTAACTTGCTAGACAAAATCTGACATATTCAGATATTAACAAGTAGAAAATATTATTTTAGATTTAATAAATATATTTATTTTAATATGAAATATCTCAAATAAAAAATATTAAAAAATATAAATATTAATATTTTTTAAAAATAAATATAATATAAAATGCATTCAACCTTATTTTTCTCTTCAAATTACATTAGACAATCTTATGTTAAAACTATATAAAAGAGAGGTATAAGATGAGTTGAAGGACGGCTCCATTCAACATTTCTATATTCTCTTTTTCTAGGTATTTTTCCGTTTTTCCTATTTTCCATTTTTTTTTATTACTTGATGACGATGATGATGATTGATAGATAGATAGATATTTTCGGTTACTCATAATGGTAGATTGATTGTTTGGATACCAAGAGGTTTCTAACTGAAAGAGTTTCCAAAGATTCATCACCATCAAAAATCAATTTTCTATAAAAAAAAAATCAATAATCTTGGATCTGAGCCTTCATTCATTCAACTACCATTACATCTCACTCTTGCTTACATGAACATGCTCCAAAATCAAAACAAAAAAGAAAGCTGCTAATTAGTGAGAATGAAGAAGGGGAGGTGGTTTCGATGACTAGTCGTCGCTTGATATTGCTTCCGTACATTACTAGTTTTCCTAAAAATAAGGGTATTATGATAGCAAGCCTTTTAAGAAGATGAGACTCCAACTATGAGATAATACTTTAAAAAAAAAAGTTAGTTTAGGAAAAATTTAAATTTAGGAATATATAATAATACATAGTAATTTATTTATTTTATTTATTTTTTCTTTTTTTTTTATCCCAACTGAGGTATCTCAGTCTGAGACAACTAGGATAAAATAAATAGATTATTATCTATTCTTATATATTATTAAATTTAAATTTTGATGCATCAATATTTCATTCTCGTTGGAGAATACTATTTCAAAAATGTTCATCTTTTTTCCCATTTATTCCATATATTCCAGTTGTTTTGACGATTGAGAATTGAGGATACGATTTTGATTGTGTGATTCCTTCACGACTTCAACAATAATTTCTCAACTGTAGCAGAACTGAAAACTCACGAACAAAAACGAAAAGAAAAACAGTGCTAATTTGGGGAAAATTCAAAGCAAAATAAAGTTTGAAGGAGAAGACTAATTTGGTGAAAAGACTAGTACGTATTCCTTTTCTAAATTGTACCAGTTTGGTGAGATAATTGGTTCGAATTTTTTTGGCATTATGAATCTTTCTGAAAATAACAGTAATAGTAAATTTCGAAGAGAAATAATACATGATTTATTTGGGCGTAGCAGTGAAGATAAGAGTGATGAATTTGGAGAAGAAAATAATGTAGATGAATTCGAAGTATACGGACAACAAACTGATGGTGAATATTTTTATGCATTAATGAAAACAATAGTGTGGAAGAGAATTTTGAAGGTATGGAAACTGAATCAATTCAAATGGAAAATGGTGGAGATCATTTTGATGAATTTAACAAGAATAATGGTATGGAAACTAGAATAATTGAATTCGAAATTGGCAATAGAGATGATAATTTAACATTTGAAATGAAGAATCCTTAATTGTTGGAACGATGTTCAATGATTATAATCATCTTTTCAATACTTATTTAAGATATTCAAAATCATAAGGTTTTTTAGTATTGTGAGACTATCTGCTTGTAAAGATAGGTCAGGGGTAAAAAAATACTATGAGATTGGTTGCGATAAGAGTAAAAAAACTTCAGGAATAAAACGATAAAAATTGTTTGCAGTGCCAAAATCAGCGCTATCTTGCGAGATAACGAAAGATTTGAAGTAACAAAGGTAATTTATAAATTTTAATATATATATATATATATATATATATATATAAAATTCGGTTTGAGATTTTATTTTGTTTATTCTAGAGTTCATTTTGTTGCTTTAGGAAAGTGGAAGCTTGGTTGTGGGATTTGAATGCGTGTTGTTGATTTTTGTTGTATTATTCCATTTATTTAATGTACATAAATTTGTATGGTTTTGGAATTTTAACTTCATAGCGAGTGGTTTTTTATTTTGTAAGTATTTCAAAAGCAGTTAACTTGGTGTCATAATTTGGGTGTTTTTGATTTTTTTTTTCTATTTCCCTTTTGTTTGATTTAATTTATATAGCTATGTGCCTACTTCCTGTTTTTCAGTCTCTAGGATGTGCTCTATTTTCGGTTTCATATTTCTTTTTTTTTTTTATGTATCTCTTTCTTTGAATGTTTGCTCTTCAAGCTCTCAAAAAACCAACAGTGATATCAAAGAAGAAATGATCCTATGGGTATATGGATTTCCTTTAGATGTTTATTGAGTTGTCTTTGTTGCCATTCATGTAAGTTTCTCCTTCATGTTCATATCTCAGCTGTTGTGTTTTTTTTTTTTCAAAAAATATTTATGTTTTATTTTTGTTTCTCCAACCAATATATGTTTATGTCTTGCATGCAGGGCCGTAGATGGGCCTGTGCAAGCAGACCGCTTGCACAAGGCCTCCAATTTTGTGAGGGCGCCCAATTTTACCTCCTCTTCGTCTTTTACCATTTCCATTCCATTCCAGCTGAAACCCCTCCTTTTACTCTTTCTTCATCGCCTCTGCCACGCCACGCCACACTTCATAGCTGCCCGGCCTTCACCTTCAGAACGAACTGTTGCCTGTGTTGCTTTTCTATCAGCTATTTTAGTTAATCCTCTTGATGTTGACAAGGTAATCACTTGCAATTTGTAAATACGATTTGTTAAATTTGTATGTTTCTATTATATATTGGTTTTTTTTTGCTGCATTTGAAATGAATGATTTTTAACATTAGGTCTGTAATTCATGAATGCAAAATGAAAGTCTGAAACTTTTTTCTGTATCTTAATTTATAGACTAGGTTGCAAGCGCGGGCTGCAGGAGTTCCTTACTCCCATCCACTGAGTAATATCATTAGTAGAATGGCATATTTTGGGTTAAATATGGCATGTGCTCTTTTGTTTTTGTTTTTTTTGTGTTTTTTTTGTGTTGATTAATTTTGCATGCTAAATACTGGTCTCAAATGTTTAGTGATCTAAGGTGTTCACCTTCATGCTGGTGAGCTAGTGTTCATGGAACAGTTTCTATTTGTCCTTCTGATTGTTTCCAATACAAAAGCACTCTTGATGTCTTCAACAAAATCATACGACAAGTTAGTGTCTTCTACCTATTAACTTTATTTGTTGTGTATAATTTGCTGATGAAAGTGGGCAAAAGAGAAAATTAAGAAAGGAGTATAAGAAGTTTTTCATTTTTCCATTTTCCAGTAAAACTTGAATCATTGTTAATGCTTTATTGGATGATACTTTGTAGGAGGGAATTGCAAGACTATGGAGAGGCACAAATGCTGGTCTGGCCTTGGCTATACCAACGGTAAATTCCTTAATCTGTGGAAACATTACTAAAATTTCATATTCTCAGACTATTATATACATATGTAATTTTGCATGGTTGTGCACATTTTTGCTGAAATATTTGTATTAATTGTAGGTTGGCACTATCCAATTGGGAATTTGATAAATAGAGGTTTATGTATCAGGTGGTACAGATAAACCTCATTTGGCTTGACAGCTTTTGGTGTTTTTCTAATTTCTAAGCATGCTATACAATATATTATGGAGAGAAAGCGTGGTTGGGAGCTTTAGAACATGTATGTATCATTATAGCCAATTTTTTTTTTTTAATGGAAATGATGTACTTGGTCAAATGAATGGTGAATTTGTGTAGCTAAAGTTTAAATGTGATGTTTTATTTTTAATAACAATACAGTTCAAGTATAGCTGCATGTGTTTGTAAATAAACTATCAAACCTTTAAAAATGAATTAAGGCCCAATTTTTAATAACAATACAGTTCAAGAATAGCTGCATGTGTTTGTAAATAAACTATCAAGCCTTTAAAAATGAATTAGGGCCCAATTTTGATACTTCGCACAGGACCTTTCAAATTTATGAGACGGTGCCCTGCTTGCATAAATGTGTTGTTCCTATGTTTTCCAGAAACCATCTCTACTAGTATATGTTTCTATGTTGAAAACTTAAAACCAACATCCACCACCTCAAGTCCCTGTAATAGACATGTTTATATTTTGTTTGATCCTCCAACACTCACCATATGTATAATCATCTATTTTTAATGTCTCTTGTTCAAATTCCTCCAAATTTAAATGGTGGTTCATTACTATTGCTTGATGATGGGCATTCTTGTTCTTCAACTAAGAAAGAGAGAGAGAGAGAGAGAGAGAGAGAGAGAGAGAGAGAATGCTTGATGCTGGAGCAGCATATTGTTAAACTGCTTAAAACTATTTTGATGTATGAGACTTAGGCATGTCCATAAACTGCTAAAATGTCTTGTAAAGGACCTAAGCATGTCTTTAAACTACTAAAACTTGATGTAAGGGACCTAAGCATGTCTTTAAACTGCTGAAACTTGATGTAAGGAACCTAGGCATGTCCATAAACTACTGACATGTAACGAAAGAGACATAGGCACGTCTCTAAACTGCTGAGATTTGATGTAAGGACCAAGCAAGTCCTAAAATTGCTAAAACTATGTTTGGTGGACCAAAGTATGTTCTTAAGCTACTGAAATTTAATGTGTGAGACCTAAGCATGTCTTGAAATTGCTACACTTTTATGTTCTTAGCAAATTCTTGCAAGAGCTATGATTCAATTTTATGAAGAAGTTTGAAAGGGGAGTTGCTATTTCTCATGAAATCTAAAACAAAAAAACAGAATGTTTATGCAACCTTGATGAAGGGATAAGCTGTTGTCTCGTAAAAGGATGAGCTATTATATTGTAAAGGAAAGATTTTTAATGAACATGTTACAGCGATGTTTGATTTTCTTCCGAAGGAAGACGAATATTGTAGATTTTCCAAAAATATGTTGAAGTGTGATGATATTTTTAATATTTTATATTTAAACATATGATTTGTTGAGGTGCTATATTCTAGAGGTTTATGGTTCTAGGAAATGGACATATAAACGTTCTCTAGAATTTTCTCTTATGTCTTTAAATATAATATTGCTGAAATGTTTATGTAAATGAATGAGAGAACTTAAGAGTTGCTGTAACTACATAATGAAGAGAAAAATGAAGTAATTATTGGTGTTTTAATGATGTTTCTTCGTGCTCTAGTTTTGTTTTATATTTTTGTTTTTTTATTTTACTCTTAAGCTCTTTCAAAACCAATAGTATCAAATATTCATGGAGTGGAAATTTCATTTTTTTTTCTTTGCTATGTAAATTTAAAGTATTACTACCTCCATCTTTATGGGTTATTTACATTTTCTTTTTTGGTTGTCTTTTTGAATTATTTACATTTTTATTTATAGTAAGTTTTATAATTATTTATTATTATTTCTTTATTGGTATTGATGAAAAAGTAAGTAGCGTAAATGATTAGTAATTATTTATTATTATTTGTGTATTGGTATTGGTGATTTCTTGATATTTGTGTTTTTACGGTGTAAAGAATTGAGAAAGACGGAGGTAGTAATTTATTAGGAATTAAGAAAATTACATTGATATTTCATTTTTTTTTCTCATATTTTTAGGTGATTCAAAAGCATAATCATGATTTAGAACCTTTAATGACTAGGTTTATGCATGGTCATAAGTATATGGATCGATCGATGCAAAGAAGGCTTGAGAAAAGTGATATTATAGGTATTATGCCTTGCAAAAGTATTAGATTGTCAATGATAGAGGCTAGAGGTAAGTTATTTTGTGAAAGATTGTAGAAATTTTATTAATGCAAGGAGGATGCTTAGACTCGGACCAGGTGATGCTGAATCGATAAACAAGTTATTCATGACCATAAAGAGATAGAAATTTCTTTTATTTAATTTCTATAAATAAAGACCATCGGTTAACTATGTATTTTGGTTGCATAGTTGTAGTAAAGCAGCGAATGAAGATTTCAATGATGTTGTCTGTATGGATACAACTTATTTAGTGAATCGGTATAAAATTTTTTTGCTACAATTTTAGGCATCAATTATCATGGTCAATTAATCCTCATTGGTTGTGTCTTGATATTCCATGATGACACAGAAACTTTTAAATAGATGTTCAACATATGGTTAGCAGCATTGAGAGGCATTGCACTTAAGGCAATAATGATTGATCAATGTAAAAGTATTAAAAAAAGCTATTTTGGAAGTTATGTCTAACTCTATGCATTGTTACTATTTGTTGCATATTCTATGCAAATTTCCTCAGAAGTTGAAGTCTATTGTTAATTTAATAGAAGCAAAAAAAAGAATTCAAATATTTGGTTTATAATAGTTTGAGTGTAGATATGTTTCAAAGACACTTGCAAGAATTTTTGAGGAAGTATAATGTCGAAAGCAATGAGTGGCTACTAAAGTTGTATTTGGAAGATCTAAGTGGGTACCTATTTATATGGATATTCTATTTTAGGCTGGTATGTGCTTAACTCAGAAAAGAGAGAGCATGCACGCTTATTTTGATTGCTACATAAATGCAAGAAGTACTTTGAAATAGTTTGTTGAGTAATATGAAATAACGTTGAGAAAGAAGATTAAAAATGAAGTGGAAGCTGATTTCAAATCCAAAAATGTTAATCTAATATTGCTTAGTGAGTTTGTATGAGAGAAACAATTTCTGCATAAGTTCACTCACAATATGTTTTTAAAAGTTCAAACTCAAATACGAAAATGCTTGTATTGCTTTCATGTTGAACTCAAAGAAGAGGAAAGGTAAAATTCTTTTGATGAAAATGGTTATGAGAATATGAAAATTCTTGAAAAAAAGGCACTTGTTTGACTCTTTACTAAAGAAATTTGTATACAATATTAAATACAAGATATCTATAGGTGACTTTATATGTGAATGCAAGAAGTTTGAGATTAAAGGAATATTATGCTCACACATTATAAAGGTTTTAAGCCATATAAACATAAGGATTTTAGATGATAAATATTTTCCAAATAGATGGAGAAAAGATGTATAACGAAGACATATCAAATTGTTTTTTGATGGGTGGTATCCAAACATGAATAGGTAATATGAAAAATATAAAGAAGATGAAACATATTTAATGAAATAGTAGGCTTTACGGCCCATTTCAATTTCCTTTCACTTCCAAAATGATATGTTTTACACATTTATTCAATATCAGATTTTTTTTTTCAGCCTTCCTTTTAATAAAACATAGCTCAATTATGTGTTTTGGGCAGCATCAAACAGCTTAAAGTGTTACATTTTGGACATTAATCAAAAATTCATCATCTCCAAAATGATGCGTTTTGGGAAGCTTCTATTCAATTCAACATTCCGCGTTCTTTTTCTTTCAAATAGAACACAATATTTCAAAATATCTACTACATTTTTCATGAGGACATGCTTTGACTTTAAATATTTAACAATGTTCATGAAATCACCATTGTTGGTTCTTAGAATCATTCAAGGGAGCTTTATAATTTCTAAGCCTGTTAAAGTCATTCATTCCCTGACATGAAGGACCTTCGCAAATGAAATCAACATTTTTCTATATAAATAAGGGAAATTTACAATTTCCTCACTATGTATTACCTATTTCTACATTTTGCTCTCTGTCTTTTTTCTTTTTTGGACAGAAATCCCTGCTTTATATTTCGGTTGACAAAAATGCCATTCTGTCTATTTTTCTGTTAAAATTGACCAAAATGTAATTTTTATGGGTCTTTTTGAAAATGATGAACAAATGAAGGACAGATTTGAAATTTCACCTTTTTCTTCAACCTTTCGCTGGTTGCCTTTTCAACATATTTTTTGTTCCGGCTATAGATCGACAGTGACTCCACCACCATCTGAAAGCTGAAAATGAGAAGAGTCCAAATCTGTCCTCACTTCTATCGTCCAACCACCGGAGGTCGCCAAAAAATCAGTTTGAAGTTAACAGTGAATAGTGTCTCGTCATCTCTCTCTATCTCTCTTCGGTCGTCGGAACTAGCATTTTCAGGCAACAAGCCCTACATCAATTGAAAGCTCTCCTCGAGAGGAGTCAACCGATGCCTTTGGATCTGGCAACCGACCACCAAGAACGCTAGAAAGTCAATTTGAAGCTAAACGGTGAATAGTATGATGAATCTCGCCTTCTCTCTCTTCGGTCGCCTGAACTGGTATTTTCAGGCAACAAGTCCTACGTCAATTGAAATCTCTCGTTGAGAGAAGTCGATCGGTGCATTTGGATCTGGCATCCAACCACCAGGAACGCCGGAAAGTCGATTTGAAGCTAACGGTGAATAGTGCGATGAATCTCGCCATCTCTCTCTTCGGTCACCGAAGCTGGCATTTTCAGGCAACAAGCCCTGCATCAATTAAAAGCTCTCCTCGAGAGGAGTTGACCGGTGCCTTTGGATCTAGCATCCGACCACTAGGAACGCTGGAAAGTCGATTTGAAGTTAATGGTGAATAGTGTGATGAAATTGGAGAAGAATATTGAAGAAGAAGTAAAATTTCAAATCAGTCCTTGATTTGTTCATCATTTTCAAAAAGACCCATAAAAATTATGTTTTGGTCCATTTTAACAGAAAAAATAGGCAGAATGACATTTTTGTCAACGGAAATATAAATCAGGGAGTTTTTTGTCCCAAAAAAAAAAGATATGAAGGAAAATGTAGAAATAGGTAATACATAGAGAGGAAATTGTAAATTTTGCTATAAATAAACACAGTTAAGCATAGTCAACTCTAAAAGAAACACCATTACAAAAGTAAAAAATAAGAATATATGGCATTTTAAAACTGCAAACTAGTAGTAGCAATAAACTAAGAAGAAAAAAAAAACAGTTACTTATTGAAAGAGGTAACAAGTTTGTAACATTTTGTCACAAACTCTCTCAATTTCTCCCAGCCCTCAAATAATAAATCTATTAAAATAAAATTTCAATCAAGAGTAATTAAATTGCATTTGAGTTCAATAGCCTGATAGCAAATATATATAAGAAATTATAATATATCTTTTTATTAATAATCTCTGACATTGGAAGTTAGCAGATTTTTTTGCTTGTCCTTCAACAGTAATTACTATCATGCCATTTGGCTTTCTAACTCTTCGTATAATGTTTATTATATTCTTTTAAGACAAGTGTTGGATATTATTTTTCAATTTTATTTTTTTCTCAATTTAGCAAAAAATCCATTACCGTTTACTCAACTATTTTAACCCAAAAATCATATTAAGATGATTAGTTTAAGTTTTAATTCTAAGAAGCCTCACTTTTGGCTTTTAGGTTCAATATAATGTACATAATACTTATTGTAAATGCTTAAGCTTTATGAAATAAAAACACAATTTCATTCTCACCCAACATAGTATTAATATATGTTCCTAAATCTTGCTAACTAAACAAAATAACGATACAAGAGTTAAAAATATCATCCACATTATTGGAAATATCATTCACATTATTGGAATTTAGAAAACAGTACTTAAAGCATTGCAAAAGACCATTATCTAACATATTTAGAACATCAAGATACTTCATAAATATTGAAGACTCATTACTTATTAACTCAAAATCCATCAAATTCAATTTCTAAACTCAAAGCAATTAGAATTATAACTTGCACTCATAAGAGCATCTCCAATGCAACAGCTGTTCACTTGACACATCAGCTAAATAGAAAGAAAAAGGAAAAAAACTTCTCCAATGTTATTGTCTATATAGAGTGTGTGGCTAACGTGGCTTAAAGAAAAATATATATTGTGAAGTAGAGCTTCTATTTGTAGAAGGCCTGTTAGACATGCTGAGTCAGCAATATTTTTTAACTCCCGTGTACTTTAATGCTTCTTTTTCCCTTTTCACGCTTCCTTTTGTTTTTCGCTCACATCTTCTTCTCCTTACAAATTCAATTGGTGGATGCGATCATTTAATGATTTGTAGCTTCTGTTAAATATTTTTAATTTTTATTGCCCATATAGGAAAGAAGAAAAGATGAAGCCCATTTGAATTTTTGTCAGTGCAGCATGATGAAGGACACCTCACCCAATCTCTCTCCATAAACTCTCTTATTACTTATGAATTAAACAGTACCTATTCGTTTAAGAGTTTGTTGTGTTAATTAAATGAAGAGAAGTTGTTTGTTAGAAAGATTGAAAAAAAAAAATTACACAGTTACTTGCAAGTCAATATTAAAAGCTTCGTATTTTCTGTCTTCTCCAATTTCTGTGTTCTTCAACCTTTACAACTATGTATCAAAAGATATTGGTGCTAGAGAAAAACAATTTCTATGCACACCAAGTATTTGATAAAAGTTGTGTAAGAAAGTGTGGACTTCTAATCATGCCTCCCTTTTCTTTCAACCTGGACCCTTCCTGCAAAAATCCCATTTAAAAACCATAATCTGATAGGACCTATTCTAAGTAATCTATTAACAAACAATATTGGTATTTATGAAGACAACCATTATTAAATTCCTTGTTAATTTTTAGGACTTCAGGAAATTAGTTCAACTCCATCAACATCACCTTCTTGAAGAAAAATAAAATAACAAAGCAACCAAAGCAATTGAGTTGTGGAGTTTTTACGTATTGGAGTTTTGATGTATATTTTACATTTTGGCCTGGGTATTTTTGTTCTGGGTTCAATTATTAATTTGTTTTATATTTTTAATATTTATTAAAAAAATTAAATCGAATCCACGTAATCATAAATAGCTGATTAGAAATTGAAGCATTGGAGAGGTTTTGTAAATTTTAAATGTTTGCTAATAAAAATTTATCTACAACACATTTAACACTTTCTATTTACCCTTTCACGTCAGCTCCAATCTACATTAGGATTGGAGATGTTCTAAGTGTTGCTTCTTAAATGCATGCTCCAACAATTCTACGTTCATATTAAAAAATGAACATACCTTAAAATATAACCTTTATTTTTAACTTTGTTAGGATCATCATAAACAACTACTAAAAGCTTTTCCACTTCAGATTCTTCAGAAGGAATCACATCATCACTATTATTATCTTAGTCTTCTTCATCGTCTTTATCGTCTTCACTGCTCATAGAGTGTGAACTTTGTTTGGCAAATTTTCTGAATCAAATAATGAAAATCTCCTACATAGCTTTTCCCATTCTTTCACTATAAGCTGCACAGCTTGAAAAACCATAAAAATCAAGGCAAACCCAAAAATCTAATTTTTATCTTACCAAGTTCATTTCCAATAACTAAAGTAAATAAGCATAATTCTAATATTGTTACTGGTGCATTAACACCATCAATATTATTATCCTTCATTTGTCCATTAAAGAAAATATGGGCTGCTAATCAATGTTATCAAAGAAAAGAGATAGCACATCTATAATATTAATACTTACCTCAAGTCCTAAATCATAAACTAGAGAAAAAGTTGGATTTGTGGCATCTCATATTTTAACAGATATGTCTCGGTAACCTACCACATATAATCTCTCAGCCTAATAATTTTCAACATCAAGAGGTTGGCTATGTACCCCACCAGTCAAAGGCCAATCCACATGAGTTACCTAAAATTCAAAGTAGAATGTTCTAATAAAAACACCAAAGGGTAGGGAGAAACAACATCACTAAATCATGGTAAACAGATACAAAACAATTAACAAAGTTAACCTAAGACTCCAATTGATGATTGGAAAGCTTTAGCACAAAAATTATTCCAAGAGAAAATACATAGAAAGTAAAGATAAGAAAATAAAATGAGCAATTTACCTGAAGTTTTCAATGTGAACTTTTATTTATTTTCCCATTATTAAGAACAAAATAAGACATCATCAAAGATGAATATACTTCTTGTTTTTTTAGCCCTAGGCCGCCTTTAAGTTTGGATGCTGATTGTCTATAGTATAATAATCTAACAATAATGGGATGAAATATTTCTGTAACACCCTTTAACCCGACTAATGTTAGCCGAGCTAAGAGTGCCACAACAAATGCTACTTGGTATGCAGAACATTATTACATTTGACTAAAATAAATTTACAATTAATTATAATGTTAAATATAAAATTTTCCTTAATCCGCCGGTCTCCTAGCCTTCTGGCTTCGTTCCACAGTATATGCCTTTCTAATATTTATGGTGGGCTGGTATCTTCTCGATTAATCTGAATTTCTTGGTGTCTCTCCGATATTTACAAGTTTAGCATACACTAAACTTGCTGAGCTCAATGGGTATTTTATACTTATTTAACATTAATTCACATTCTAAACTTCATATATATATATATATATATATCACGCATAGCAAATAATTACAGTATATGTATATATCACAGCAGCACAATATTGCAAAACACATTCGCATAGCATATTAAATATAATTAAATAAGTATAAAGTATCAAAGCTGTTACTGGTATCGCACTCCACGGGTATGCCTCTTGAGATTTTTTATTTTTACTTTATTTTTAATCATT
>CATIWJ010409524.1:0-20097 GCA_949640765.1 Croton laevigatus
TGGTTTATTCTTTCTCTTACTTGTTGTCGATAAAATCCACAGACTAATATTAACAGACGAATTTTATACTTAACTATATTTATTTATATATATATCAGTCTAATATCTTTTTTTTTACAGTTTGTAAATTTAATATGAAAATTTTTACTTAATCTAATATTATTGATAAATTATAATTTGATCCTTTATTCAAGAATTATAATTTTCGGCTGTTACAGTTAATGTATTCTGATACAAATTATGCCACAATTCTTTACAATTCTTTAGTATATGCACCATCTAAAGCTTGGGTGATTCCAATGTCTATCAGCTATGCTGGCTCTTTTCTTGATCTTCTACAACCTGCAAGTTAGCAAACACGAACTTGCTAAGCAATGAGCCCAGTGGATACTTTATTTTAATATTATAAATTCACACATTCATTTCACATATGCACGTATAACAATCAATAACAGCACAACACCACAGCAGTATAATACATAGCATATGCATTTAAGAAGGTAAGTACCAAATCTGAATTCTATTGACGTGTTCAGCAATTCTGCTCCATATTTACGTATTTTCTCGACTACTCAAATAATCCATTGTTACCTATTTTCATAATTAAATACATCATTAATCATTTCCTTATATTATTGAATATAGCCATTTATTCTGATCGATTTTTATTTCTGTTCTAATATTATGCTCATATTTATCATCCACTTAATAGTTTCCTAAAGTTTCTAATTTATCATAACAATATTATTACTAATTAATCATTCAATCTATAATTTTATAATAAATTTTCCAATGGTTAAATAATTTCTGTATATATATATTATTCAGTAAAAATACTTTTATATTATCTATTATTTACTCTTTGGCTCATTAATATACTACCACAAATACATATGATTTATGTAACATTCTAAAATTTCAATTAACGGAAGCACTGACGAAATTGAACGGAGAGCCGCATATTAAAATAATATTATATATATATATATATATATATATATATATATATATCTGTGTGTGTGGTAATTAAAAATGATAAATACTAATAATAATGATTATATAATAAATATATTATATAAATATATATAATGTAAAATGTATATACATGTATATAATAATAATGATAATAATAATGTTAATTATATATATATATAATACAAGTTGTGATTCAAATAAACATACATGTCTCTGCATGTATTGATTGAAAAGTACAATACAAGTGTATAAGGTGACAAAGTAAAATAATAAAGTGGCAGGAAGTGATATACATGCACTTTTGCATGTATTGTGTATAAAATAGTAAAATATATGATATGATAAGAAGAACAAATAAAAGAAGAAGTAAGGTGGCAAGAGGTGGCAAATTGATAGCAAGACGTGGCAAATTGATAGCAAAAGGTGAAGAGGTGGCTATGTAGGAAAGTGGTGGCAGTATAATGCAAAGATTAGTGGCAGCCTGGCAGGCGTTGGAAATGTTAGCAGCAGAAATACAAACTTTGAGACAACTTTGTCATTTCTAGGTAGACTAAAAATAATCTCAAACTCTTACCAAATTTGATAAGCTTTCATCTCAACACCCAAAGTTCTAGTTTAGAATCTGGAAGTGACAAGAACAGAGCAAGAGAAGGAATTTTGTGAACAATAAAATGGAAAACATGGTGAGTTGAGGGTATACAGTTTGTGAAATGAAGAAGAGGTGGAACCGTGCTTTTCATTGTCTCATTACGATTGTTTCCATTTCCTCACATTTTGAACATCCACACTTTGATCAAGACTTGGTTAGGAAAGATTCTAAACTAAGGTAAGCAAAAGTGGCCGAAAGCATTATCGCACCCCTGAACTTTGTCCATTTTTTACATGAGGCCCCTCGGTAAACTAATAGTAATATGAGACCCCTCAATTATGCGCGTGATTCAAATGAAACCCTTTTTTAACGCAGCTAACGGCGCGTGTATTATACGCTAATGGCGAACGCGTGAAGACATAAATTAAAGATAAGTGGGCCGCTTAAATTGAAGGAAACGCTATCGTTTTTGTGAGAGCTAAACGTTGCCAATTACATTTAGTGAAATGTAAGCGTTTTTATGCAAACAAACAATAGAAATCGAGGAGAACCCTAGAATTTGGGGTTGATAACTCAGTCTCCTTTTCAGTCGTTGTGGAAAGACGAAAAAGACAAGAGAGGAATCAGATTCAATGTCGAGGTAAATGGGACCAAAAGGGGTCTGAATCGACGACAAATAGAAAATGGTTTAGGGTTTCAAAGGTGGTGGTCCCTTTCAGAGGTATTTTTTAAATTGTTTCACAAAAGTATTTAAATTTTTATCTTGTGTGGTAGTGGTGTTGAGATTTGGGGTTTTAGTTTTATATTCAGCTTGCCAACTTGCGAAATAGTTTTATGCTTTTTATATTTGTCACTAAATTCATTGCATTTTTTATTCCATAAAAATTGATAACGTTAAAATATTAATGCCAACATGTAACTCATAATCTGGATTGTGAAAATACATCTCATTAATGCATCTTGTAATTTTTTTTTCCTGGGAACATTCTTTATTGAGCTTACGTAATCATCTACAAATATGTTTGGACTGTATAATTCCGTGTAATTGTATTCTTTTTATAATTGCTTGAATCCCTGTTTGTTCTTCTTCTAATTTGAGTTTGAGGTTTGAATTTTTGTTATTATTATCACTGATAATTGGATGTTGGTTAATATTTTTTGCAGCACTTTGGTATGGCTTTTGTTAGGGTTGATTTTTGTATATCCCATGGAGGTTATTTTAAGGTTAAGCCAACTTTTAATTATGTGGGGGGCAAAAAATTGGTTATGATACAATTCATGGATTGTATTATCAGGATAGAGAGTCAAAGTCTTTTATTTTACTTAATGGGGATAAGGCAGTTAGTAGGTTAGTTAAGCAACTTGGGAATGGGGATGAGATCCGGTTGTTTGTGGACCATGAGGGGATAGTTAATCCCCCAAATGGAAATGAGCCTGTGTTTGATGCCCAGCCTTTTGTGATAGTTAACCATACAACTAAAGAGTCTGTTAGTGGGGTAGTCTATAAAGTGGAAAGGGATGACAATGGGGAGTTTATTTACAGTTTAATAATAGGTAAAAAACATTGTTTGCATATTGAAAAAACAACTCCAACTCATACTCTACCCCCACTAAATGTTCAAGAACCTGAGCTGCCTGTTGTAGATCCACCTTCACCTCATCTTGTTGACTTCGAACCATACACAGTAGAAGACTTTGTCTTTCACTCTAAATATCCTAATGAAGATGACTTTGACCTTACTGATGATGAAGACCCAGAGTGTATTACTGCTAGGATGAAAGTGAGGGAAGCTAAAAAGAATAAAAAAGAGGGTAATGTTAGGGTATCCAATGATGATGATGAAGTTTAGTCAGAGTCTGAAACAGAGGAACTCCTAGATGTAGTTGATGCGGATGATGACATTTTTGGTAAGAGTGATGGGGAAGCAGATAGTGGAGAGAAAGGGTCTGATTATTATGATTCAGATGACTTAGGTAGTTATTTCAGTGGAAGTGATGAAGATGATTCTAATGAGGCCAGTAGAAGACACACTTCCCAACCCCACTTTGACACCACTACTAGGATTCCACAGTTTTGCTTGGGAATGATTTTTGATAATATTCAGCAATTGAGAGATGCAATAGCCAAATATTCCATTATGAAAAAGCTTGGGGTAAGATATGAAAAGAATGAACCAAAAAGAGTTAGGGTGAAGTGTGGTCCCAAATGTCCGTTGGTTCTATATTGCAGTAACCCTAACCCTGAAGAAAACACACTCAAAGTTAGAACTTATCATCCATATCATTCATGTAATACTGTGAATAGGTCAGCTTTTGCAAGGAGTAGTTTCTTAGCTCAACTATGTAGACAAAGGGTAATACAATAGCCTCAAATCACCTTGAAAGGGCTAAAATTGTACATAAAAACTGAGTACAAGCTGAATGTCAACTTTGTACATGTAAAAACACAAAGGACAAGATTATGAAAAATGTCATAGGTGATATTAGGAAGGAGTATGCCTCGCTGCATAAATATGTGAATGAGATCAAAGAAACAAATCATGGCAGTTCTATTGATGTAACAACATATAAGGATAAAGAGTCTGGCCAAAACAAATTTGTTAACATGTATGTGTATTTTGATGCATGTAAAAAGGGTTGGGTAAGTGGGTGTAGAAGAATCATAGGGGTTGATGGGTGTTTTCTTAAGGGATTGTGTAAAAGTCAATTACTGTGTGTTGTGGGTAGAGATGGGAACAACCAGATGTTTCTCATAGCTTTGGCAATTTGTGAAGTGGAGAATACACATAACTGGACATGGTTTCTGAAATGCATAAGACATGACCTAGAGCTCGAAGATGGCAGCAACTTATGCGTTGTTTCAGACATGCAAAAGGTATGTGTTTTAATTTTTGTAATGTATAAATTATCCACATTCTAGTTCATTTCACACAATTTCAATTCAAATACATTGTTAATATCTCATTTACATATTGTAGGGTTTGGATAGGGCTTTAAAAGACATACTGCCTAACATAGAGCATAGAATGTGTGCAAGACATGTCTATGCAAATTGGGCCAAAACATGGAGAGGGCAGGAGAGGAAAAAAGCATTTTAGGCTTGTGTAAAGTCAACCTACATGCCTCAATTGAAGGCTAACCTTGAGGAACTACAAAAGCTTGGTGATGGAATAGTTGAAGCTGCATTAAGTTACCCTATTGAGTGCTGGAGCAAAGTTTTTCAGAATTATTAATTTAAATGTGACATGGTTGATAATAATGTTAGTGAAACCTTTAATGGTTGGATACTAGATAGTATGTCTAAGAGCATTGTATCCATGTTAGAGGAGATAAGGGTTGATATAATGAAAAGGATAGATAAAAAAAGGAGATTTGCAAACAGCTGGATTTGTAACATCAGTCCAAGAGCAATGGAGAAGTTAGATAAGAACAAGGATCTGAGTCATAATTGGGATGTGGAATATAATGGAGATAATGGTTATGAAGTGACCCACTTATATAACCCAGCAAATAGACATGTTGTTAAACTAACACAGAGATCATGCAGTTGTAGGGCATGGGATTTGACTGGTATCCCATGTCCCCATGCAGTATGTGTTTTGTTTTCAGAAGGAAAGGAACCTATGGAGTATGTGTCCCATTGGTATCACAAGAAAAAGTATGTAGAAGCTTACCAGTTCAACTTGCAACCTCTAAGGGGAAGTGACTTTTGGCCAGATTCAACAGAAGACCCAATTGATGCTCCAGAGATTAAGAAGAAACGAGGAAGGAGAAAAATAGCTAGAAGGAGAGGTGCAGAGGAGCCAAAAAGAGGAAATACCAAAATATCAAGAGCTGGAACAACAATTCATTGCTCTAACTGTAAGAGCAGCGGCCACAACATTAGAAGTTGTCCAAAAAAAAGATCTAGTGAGGTAATTTGTTGGTTTTGTTCATAAGTTTAAAAATATGACATGGTTGATATTCACTTGCTTTTTGTACATTTTATTGCAGTCTTCTTCAGCACTTAATAGACCAAAGAAACAACAAGTAAGAAGGAAGAGATGCTCTTACACTCCTACTGCAGTTTCACAGAAGGACATAGGGGACACACTTGATCCTGGAATAAGACATGTAAACTTCACACAAAATTCATCAAGTGTGCCACCAGGTTTCATTTCATCACAAGCTTCAACAATTAGTGTGAATCACACTATAAGTCTTGACTTTTTTATTAAAATATTGGAGTATTCAATTAAATATTGTGCTGGAATTGTTGGTGGATGAGGAGGTTAACTTTGTTGTGGTGATGCAAATTTTTATTCTTGTTGTGTAATTAATTTGTGGTTCTTCAATTTCCAGCCAAGTGAAGGAGAGGCAACTCTTGGTATAAGGAGGAGTGGAAAGAGAGTTGTAACTGTGACCGAACTGCTACAAGAAAGATAGGCCAAATTGAAGGAGAAGGCAGCTTCATCTTTGAGAAGAAATTAGTAACCATTTCATTTTGGTTTAGGATTTTTTGGATACAGCATGTAACTTTGACTATATTGGACAAGGGTAATATAACTTGCTGGTTTTTGTAATGGCACTATAATGGCCGTCAAATGTAATTGATGATGCATAGAACAGACTTTTTGTAATGGCTTAATGACAGCTAATTTAAATTCATATATTTTGATATAAATAGGTTTTTTCTTTTTTTGGCAATTGTTGGATGCCTTTCTATTTTCACTGAAACAGGTTCTACTGCTACAATCATGGATTCAAATAACGGTAACGGCCACAATCGCGGTCGCGTGTAAAGGTAACGGTAACAGACCTATCGCGGTGATAAATAACGGCAACGGCCTGCGAAGCTGCAAATTTTTTTTGAAAAATTGTAAAATTTTAGAATCAATATATTTTGAAGGTGTTCATGAAAGAAATAAGCACACAATAGTTTAATAAGCATAACTGCAATACATAATGAGGGTTTAGGGCGTAGGATTTAGGTTTGGGGTTTAGGATTTAGGATTATGGATTTACGGTTTGAAATTTGGGGTTTAGGGTTTGAAGTTTGGGGTTTGAGTTGGGATTTAGGGTTTGAGATTTGGGGTTTAGGGTTTGGGCTTTAGGGTTTAGGGTTTAGGTTAGGGTTTAGGGTTTAATAATAATAATAATAACGGTGGGTAACGGTGGTTTTAGGGTTTAAGGTTTATAGGGTAGGGTGTAGAGTGTAAGATTTAGGGTTAGGGATTTTGTGGTTTAGGGTTTAGGGTTTGGGTTTGGGGTTTAGGATTTAGGATTTAGAGTTATGGATTTACGGTTTGGAATTTGGGGTTTAGGGTTTGGAGTTTGGGGTTTGAGTTGGGATTTAGGGTTTGGGGTTTAGGGTTTGGAATTTGGAATTTAGGGTTTAGGGTTTTAGAGTTTAGTTTGGATAACGGCCAATAACGGTCAGTAACGGTCAATAACGGCCGATAACGGTCGCGACCGTTACATAACGGCCGTTACCCTTACAAATTTTAATAACCGTTAAAAAACGGTGATAACGCTAACGGTGACCTCAAATTCCGTTAAATAACGGCCGTTATTTAAAACCATGGGTATTAATTAATTATGAGAATAGTTTAACTGAACAAATATACTACAATAAGACATAAATTATTTATTGGTACCAAATAAATATTAGTGAGAAATTTAATAGAGTTAAAGGAAATGTTGAATATTTAGTAGATAATAAATTATTGTATTGAAATGTGTAATATAAGTTAAATAATAAATACTACACATTTGCATAATACAACTCAAAGAAGAATTTAAGAAAGCATCATGAATGTGTAAGTTTATATTTATATATATGTGCATGAAATTTATGTGTTCTTGGATGGAATTAAATAATAATTAATAATTGGTATTTTTAATAATAGAGTATTGATATATAAATGGGAATTTGGATTATTATTATTAAAAAGTAGTCGATGCATAAATGAGTTAATTAGACTAGAAATGCAAATAATAAATATCAATGTATAAAGTGACTAAAATTACTGGAATTATATAGTTAAAGAATTATAATAGCTTTATAGACACTTGGAATAATAAAAGGATTCAGAAGTGTATCATAAAGAAATTTTTAAAATTTATAAGAGTGCTATTCAGAGTAATTGATAAATAAAATAAATAGGAATAAAGGCAAAATAAATAAAAATGTCAAAGGAATTCATGAAGTAAAATATGGAAATAAGCACAAGAAGAATGATTAAATTTAGAAGAATTATTACAGAAATGAATTAGATTACTAAAAGTATTAAGGAAGTTCATTATTTAATATTGAATGAGAAATTAATCGAGTTTGTAAATATTTATTAGAATAGATGGCAACAAGAACTGAATTAGTCAAGGAAACACACAAGAGAAACACGGAGCAAAGAATGCGACATTAATAGCAGGTTTGGTACTTTATCCTTGTTTAATTATATGTAAATGTGTATGTGGTGCATATGTGATTTGCAATGCTGTGCTGTTGTGATCTGTTTTGCAATGGTTTGATATACATGCTACACAAGATATTAGAATGTGGAATTTACATTAAATAAGTATAAAGTACCAACTGAGCTAGTAGCTTAGTAAGTTTAGTATTTGCTAAACTTGTAGGTTGTGGAAAGTCACAAAGGAAATCAGAACAATCAAGTAGTATCCAACACCAGAAGTACTTAGAGTGGCATTAGAATCAGAACAAGCAACATCATAAAAGAACAAAAAAAATTTCTGAGATAATATTCTGCATACCAAGTAGCATCAGTTGTGACACACTTAGCTCGGTTAGTAGTGATCGAGTTAAGTGGTGTTATAGTTATCATACATGATTGCATCTCAGATTCCATGGCTCCAAGCCATTTGGCTGAGTTTGGAGATTCAATAGCCTATTGGTAAGATGTGGGCTCACCTTGTTCCACCAGTACTATGCTTGGGTCATCAGTTTAGAGAAATCCATATCTCTTAGGCTCGTGACGAATCCTACTTAATCTTTGAGATACTTGTGTAATAGATTCGATCTCTACAACTCTTTGTGGATCCATCTCTATTTTCATACTACCCTCTATAGGAATTTGTGGGTTTTGAACTTTTTTAAGTTGTATTTTTCTCCTACTGTTTTTCTTAGAAATAAACTCTTTCTCTAAGAAAGTAGTTTTACGAGCAACAAACACTTTGTTCTCGCTTTGGTTGTAAAAGTAGTATCCTTTAGTTTCATTAGTATACCCCACAAATAAGCATTTTTAAGTTTTGGATGCAAGCTTATCTAATGCTAACATTTTAACATGAGATTCGCAACCCCAAATCGAAAGGAAAGACATGTTGGGCTTTCTCCCAGTCCATATCTCATATGTTGTCTTTTCTACTACCTTAGTAAGAGTCTGAGTTAGTAAGAATGTAGCAGTTTCAAGGGCAAAACCCTAGAAGGACATTGGAAGATCTACTTGACTTATCTTCGAACAAACCATATCCAACAAAGTTCAATTTCTCTTTTCAGACACGTTATTCCACTGTGGCATTCTTGGAAAAGTGAGTTGTGACACAATTCCATACTTCTTTAAATAATAGTCAATATTTTAGCTTAAGTATTCACCACCTCGATCAGATTGAAATGCCTTAATACTTTTGCCCAGTTGGTTTTGTACTTTATTCTTAAACTCTTTGAACTTTTCAAAAGTTTCGAATTGGTATTTCATTACATAGATATAGCCACATCTATTGTCTAACACTCCTTATACGTTTACCTAAGTAAACTTATAAAAGGGCTACACATGCGTATGGTATGATATAAAATTTTCATTTTTCAATATTATATTACAGAATAAAATATTCTTTTAACAAATTACACTTTATCTTTTTACAATATTACAGTAGATGCCACTCTAAAGCCTTTGGAGATTCTGACGCTGATCTACTATGCTGGTTCTTTTTCCAACTTCAGCAACCTACAAGTTTAGTAGACACTAAACTTGCTGAGCGATAAGCTCAGTAGATACTTTACTCTAAAGAATATAAATTCCACACAATAAGATATCATATAAATATGTATAAAAAACAATAAACAACCATGTCATCATAGCACATCATTCATGTATTCACAGCACATCATTCCATACATAATAAAGTAAGGGCAAAGTATTAAACCTGTTTGTCGCCGTCTATCATTTGCTTTCCTTACGTATCCGTGCTTTGACTAGATCCCGTCGCTATCTATTTCAACAATTTATACCTCAATTAATTTCTTTCCCTAGTTATTAATAACTCTTCTAACATTCCCATTAGTTCATTATACTTGTATTCCCACCTCTATTTGTTATTTAATTTCTTTCCCATTTATTCCTCTTAACTCTGCTTATGACCAACTGATTATTTATTAATTAAGTTATTGATTTATTTTCCTCTAATTTATTTATACTATTCCTTGTACCTTCTATTATAATTCGATCATTTACTTATTAAACCTTATAATTTATTCATTTTAACTCTAATGATTATCTAACTCATTTTATACTTTAATGTATCTTAATTTACCTACTAGTTCATCCAACTATTCTTTATCGACCAACTGTCAAATTCATATTTTTACTTTATATCTTATGTAGTTCACTTTATGACATACTCTTATTCCTCTACTTATTTCCTCTACTTATTTCGTCTACTCACTTAATTGCTAACTAATTATTGTAACACGTCCCTTGATTATTAATTAATTTATGTTTATTAACAATTTGTCCAAATCTGATTATTTACATCGTCAATTATTATTACATTCTCGATTCCGTTAATTCCAATTTAACCTCATTTTAAATACTCGCTCGACGTTAATAATTAGTTTAAACTACGTTGATCTTCTTTTATCCAAACTCGATTATTCTAATTAATAACGCTTTAACCAACACTGTTATCCTCATTTATTTATTTTTTTTATGAACGTTCTATTTGTTTTTTGCAATTAAACATAATTTAATTGATTTAATACTTTTCGATATTTACGTTATCGGTTAATGCGGTTCACGATTTATCAAACAAAGTTCATTTTTTGGTTTCGGTCGTCGAAATGATGCGTTTTAAGGGTTCTGTCCAAAAATTGCTCGCCGGACGGAATATTCCGATCACCGTCCAGCCGCCAGAAATCACAAACAATACCAGAAATTGATACATTTTACCTGTACAGATTCGTTTCAACACAAGAATTCCAAATATGTTATTATATCTAACGGACCATTGCTCGATCGGCCAGAAAATTAAGAAAACAGTCTGGTTGGTCGTTGAAAAATTCATCTTCCGTTTTCGATGACCAAACCATACAAACTCTACATCAGATTAAAGCTCCCAATAAGAGGGTTTAGAATACACCTTGAAACTGGCTAGACAATGGCTGAAAGATGTCGAAAATCACGCCGGAAGCTTCTACGGTCCGAGTTGTGCCCGAGGCCTAACCCGTCGTCATCTTCTTCTTCGGCCATAGGTCGGCCATAATGTCGGTATCAATCAAAAGCTCTCTTCATGAGGAGTCGTCCTATGCCCTTACATCCACCATTAGACCACCTAAGGTCGTCAGAAAACTCAATGGAAGTTTTCGGTGAATAGTGACAGAACAAGACACCGAATCCTTTGTCCTGCAATTCCAATCATCCCCGTCGCCATCTCATGGTCGTGCTATAATCAATGAACTCGCCAAAGGTTGCTTTTCATGGCGGAGGAGCACGTTGGTCAACCACCGACTACGTCGGCAGTCCACTGCTTCCACTTTCTCTCTCTTTTCTCTTTTCTTTGCTTTTCTTTATGTTTCGTTTCTTTTCTGAGTCTCATTTCAATTTCTGTATAATTCCCATTTACTCCCCCTTTTAAAACCTTCTATACTCTTCTCTTAATTATTATTATTATTTTTATTATTATCCTTACTACACACCATACATTATATTATTTCTATTCAAAAATATCTTCCAACATATTTTCATTTGGTCCTTCAATTAAATTTTAATTTTCATCTTATTCCTTATTAATATTCAAATGTTATTCAAAGTTACTAAATTTCTAGTTATGATTTACACATAAATTCACTAATCCCTTTTCCAACCTGAAAATTATTATCTTAAGCTCTGCTATTACCGGACTTCATTTTATTGTTGAATTTTGGTAAATTTCAATTATAATCTTGGCATACTCTTTTACTCAATTTATCTCCTTTATTATTAGTCACTATTATAATCACAACGTAATACTTGATTTAATATTTCCTTATCTAAATTTGATAACGTTAGGTTGTAGGGTATCGTTGATGTAACACCCATCTCGGTCATGGGAAGGCCTCGACGGGATGCTACTTATTGATATTAGAGCGGTGTCGTATCATTTTTTTTAAATAGCTGGGTAAATAATTCTTGCTAAAAATTTCAGATTTTTACTTAGTCAAAAACTTAGATAATTTCTGCGGAAATTTCGCTAGAGTTCTACTACACATATAATAATCCGTGAATAGTAATAGCGACTAAAGGGGTAGTCCCTGCGACTATTCACCGGTATCCTGCAAAAGAAATTTTCTCAAACACTTCGGCAAACTGTCCTTATACCTTCACTCCTTATATAAACAAAAAAAAAAAGCACTTCTATAAAATTTCAGAATAACAACCTAATTCAACGTTATGCTTACAATTTGCTAAAGTTTAAGTTATACTAGTATTTATCTGGGCGTATTCTAGGTTTATATACATGCCACTACTAGTCATTAAGTACAAAATAAAATAAAACCTTAAGGCTGCCTGGAACTGCTGATGAATTGACGTTGAGTATCTACTACTGCTATCTTTGTAAACCTGTGAGTTACAGAAAATAACTCGTTGAGCACTATTGCTCAGTGGTACTTTAACTATTGGAAATAAAAATAAACAAAAGAAATTTAAGTAAAAGCAATAATAAAAATCAAGTCATTTTTGGAGGACCACCATGTATAAAAAAAAGTACAAAATTGTAATTATAAGTATGCAGGTAAATACATATATTTACTATTTTAGCATTTTATTTATTTTGCTCTACTAGGTAAATAGCTGAACTTTGGGATAAGGCATCCAAATCAATCCAATAATGGACACATATCCAATAATTACAGTACTAAAGTACTGAAATCACTGAATAGATTTCTATATCAGATGTCAATTACTAGCCGGGCACACACTACAGGTAGTCGGGCCATTTTCAAATAAACAGGCGCCATTCCATATAAGTATGCCAATATCAATTATACTGCAGACTGCTTTCCAATCAATATATGACACGTCATATCCTTACCGCGTGGTTCTACTAAAACCAAGTAGAGCTTTATATTGTAGATATAATTTATGTATTTAAGTTTTAGAGAGTTTAATTATTTTTTTTTCGTTCACCAAAATCATATAACAAATTTTTCCATAGACACAAATGGTCACACATTCTTGGACTGCTAGTCCAAATTCAGTCATTTGGATTCACTTTTATCATTTTCCATTCAAGGTTGACATTACTTAAACTTATTTAGAAAATTTATCATATAAGTAATAACTTGCAATATGTGTAGTAACAAAAATACTAAATGAATAGTAACGCGCAAAATGAATAATATTTTGACGAACTTTGACAACTTAAACGAGATAGTATATAACCCGTTCAAGGCCAACTTGGGTACCCTAAATGAGTCTTATATATCCCTTTAAGTGTTAGTAAGGCATTTATAAGGTTTCATTTAAAGATTTAGGAGTTTAGACATTCAAAATTTTAAGACACAAAAAGTAGCACTTTAGGCACCCTTAAAGGGACCATTCGGCCCAACCAAGAACCAAGTGAGAGTTCTATATTTTTTTCTTGTAAAAATCATTTTGAGATCTCTTATAACATGTTATTAAGGGAAGTGAAGTCCTTTTACAAAAATTCAATTAGGATTTTTAATTAAAATTCATCAAAATTTAGGTACCTTTTATGCAACTCTACATACTTTAAGTTCAATGATTTCTTATGCATTTCAAATAGCATTTTAGCAATCCAAAATACATCCTAACATCATATTAACACAAAAACATATTAATTAGGAACCTATACCATTCAGCCAAAGGAGAAAAATAGTGAAGAAAATGAATAATTTCCAAAGTTAAAGTACCAAACCTTAAATTCAAGCTTCCTTAGCTCTTTAGTGAACTTCCTTGGTTTCTTCTTCTTGATTTCCTACACATTCCACATATTTACATAATCAATAAAAACCCTAAGTATGGAAACCCTAAGCCTACCTAAGCATTTCTTATGAATTTTGTCAAAATCATACTTAATAAAGCTTAAAACACCATTTTTCAACAATTTCCACTTCATCTTCAACCTCCACCAACAAACCCTAACTTTCCTCTTTTCTTCCATGTTATGGTTTACCATACATACATAAGAAACTAAAGGTTTAAACCTAATCACATGTTACTAGTTGCATAAGACTTAAAATATTAACCAAAAACCATAAAAATTCAACTTAAAAATGAAAGTTACCTTGAAAAATGGCTTCTTCCTTCTCTTCCTATGGAGACCGATAGTTGCACCCTTGAAAATGATCATTTTTTGTCATTTTCAAGCTATTTATAGGTAAAGGTGAGCATGTTGTGGCCTTACTCACTTGTTCTCATCTTTTGATTAGATTTTAAAGTCCAAGTATGCTTGTTTATTGGCTAGTATTAAGGTCAATGCCTCCCACCTTAAAATTTGACCAAACCCACTCTAAAATCACCACATATGATCATATGGAATTTAATTAACATAAATGACAAAAATGACCTTCGTAGAAATCTCGATGTATCTTTTTATATGCGCGTTTTTTGAAAATTCTGTGACACTTCGTTGCGACTAGTAAACTCCCGAGATTTCATATTTAGCATCCGTTATATGCACTATTAAGACCTTATGTAACTTTTCAAAAAATTCCGCTCAGGTCCTCGACACCACTTATATAGCCCGTTGGGCTCCGTTGGCCTACTTTTACCTCCGGATGCGATGATCGTCATTCAAAACCTTTATTTATCCTATATTCTTTATTATTTACATGTATTTATGTCTCCCCGTAAGGTTTCCCATCTCGACGCTTAGCCTCAGTGTCCCAATGGGTCCCGAGGTCACGCGCGAACTTAGCGCTTACATGGTATCTTTAACAAACGGGCATTACAGTTGTGCGCGAGACTAGTTGGTCGTGAGTGAGACAAACTCCAGTAGATGCGATGCGAGCGTGACATTTCTATCGCGGACACGCTCGCGTGACAGACCCCTCTAAAAATTGTTGGTCCCTTGGCAACTAAGATGGGTGAATTAGTGGCCTTCTAAAAATTTAGAGCGGAAATTTGGTGGTCAATTAGAAGGATTTTATAGTGGTTCGGCCAAACTCTTGCCTTCATCCACTTCTCCAATCGTAGAAAGGAATTGGGTTCCACTAAACACAAAGAAGAAATACAAGAGGTTTTACATATTCACCTCAAACTTAAGATTTGTGCTCACCCCAAACTTATAATAAACAGATACAAGAGTTTATAGCTCACTCTTAAATTGAACAACTAATAGTAAAAGGGTTTAATGCTAACCTAACAAAACAAAAATGCTCAAAATAATTGACAGTGATGAAAAGAAATATTGATTGCTGCTGTTGTGTCACCTTATTAATATAGTTTGAGTGAGTATTTATACTCACAACTAAAAAACTAGCTGTTGAAAAGTGAAATTGAAAAACTGCTCTGTTTTTCTGTCAGCATCGTGAGCGGATATGAAGGTCGCGGGCACGACCTCTCACATGAAATTCAAAACGGACTTTCCAACGGATACCTATTGCGTTGTTCAGCATTAAATACACTGGCCATTGTGTCTGACATTGGGCATGTTGCAAGCGCGATGGTGAGGTCGAGGGTGTGACTTGGTTGCAATGGCTAGTTGGCATTTTGGTCGCGATTGAGATCCTGTGTCGCGATTGTTCCAGTAGCTTCGGAGAAAAATCTTGGCTAAAATATGTTTTTGTCGAGATCACGATAAACACATCGCGTGCGCGACAAGTTAGTTTTCTCCATAACCGCCATCTTGTGTTTTAGTCATGAGTGCTAAGCTTGGTCGCGAGCTGTCTAGAGCCTGAGTGAAATTTTGGACTTTGAAAAAGCCTGCACTTGCGACTCTTGTGCCAGGAACTTTGCTTCATTAAAATTTCAACTTTTCTTGCTTGGCTCACTTTGGCAGATTGTTAAATACTGAGAAAACTCAAAAGGAACTTGAAACAATATTAGATACTTCACAATTTCAAGTATGTTTGTCAAATATTCAAAACTTGGGATTTTGGTACCTAAGGTACAACAATCTCCCCCCTTTTTTGATATTTTGACAAACTAACTTGAGTTGTGACAAAAATAACTAAGAAAAATGCAATGGACAAATGTAAATATGCTTAGGATCATTGTTTCAAGTTTTGTCAAGTTTTAAATTTGAATGAAATTTAAATGTTCAAAATTACTTTTTGTGTTTCTTACTCCCCCTCACTATATGCAAACAACTCAGTTTATTTATTTCTTCCCTTTTTTGGCAAAAATATAAAAAAGGATAGAAAAAAAATTACACTTTAGTAAATGAAAACTTCATTAAACAAGAAGGAAATTACAAGGAAAGTAAAAAAAATAAAAAAGGCAAACAGCTAGAAAAACAACAAAAAAATTTGAAAAACAGAGTGATGCCTAGTCTATCACAATTCCTTTGCCCTTGGATTGCCTTGCTTGAAGAGCAAATTGGTCATCATGGGAAGAGGATGAGACTGGTTGGTCATCACCATGGTCACCATCATTTGAGGAAGAGGAGGAAGAAGAACAAGTGAGGCCAAGGTGATCAAATATCTTCCCCATCATTTTTGCATGTTTCTTGAGAAGCTTGTGGTCCTTTTTTGTGAAGGTGGTGGAAGGAGAGGAGGAAGCACCTTCTTCAAATCTTTGCCTTTTGGAAGAAGGTCTAGAAGGTTGTGATGGAGGAGGTGGAGGTTGAGGAGCCCTTTCACCCATGGAAGGTTTGTTCCCTTGGTATTTTAGAAGCCCAATGAATAAGATTTTGGAATCAAGGGTGAGATAGATTTTTGTAAACTTGTTGTTATAGATGATTTTCTCATCATGTGAGCAATAGGATTTAATTCTAGGTTCATCCATATTTACTACCCTTGAAGCTAAGAAGGCTAAGAGAGCGGATACATTTGGATACATGGATTTAGACCTTTGAATGTCTAAGAGATGTGAGACAAAAACAGTGGCACCACAAAAAGGAGTAGAAGTGTGGGCACAATAAAGAAGAAATAAGTCTTTTCAAGACACTTTGTTGGAGCCTCTCTTAGCAAGTATGGAATTACTAATTACTTGATGCAAGAGCCAATAAGGAAGGGTTCTAAGCGCTGTAGCTTTTGCATTTTTGGCATCATGCACTTGGTCAGCCGATATGGCTTGCCAAGTTATAGTAATATCCATAAAAAAAGATATCCTCAAATTTGGTGAAGTGACCAAGAGAGAGGTTGAAAATTTCAGTAATTTGAGCTCTAGATAGGGTATAGGTAGTCTCAAAGATGGAAAGGGTGATGGAGTTAATGGTTGAAGGTTTGTGTTATTTATTGAGATTAAATCTTGGTTGTAGAGAACCCAACATCTCACAAGTAAGGGCTTTTAGACCAGTTGTAGAGATGAAAGAGATGAAGAGAAGAGATGAAAGAGATGAAGAGAAGAGATGATTGAGTGAGTAAATGATTTACCTCTTCTTGAATTCCCAAGGATTACAAAGTTTCTTCATGTAAAGTTCTTATATTTGGGAAATGTTTGGAGTATTGTTTTTTGTAGTTTTTATATTGCTCCCTTGAAAGATTGTTTGGGCAGTGGTTATCAAGGAGTCTAGGAACTTCAGGTTGTTTGGTTCTACGCATCTTGCGATTTTGAGTTTGAAAAGGATGAGAAATAGAGAGAAAATCACTTGAATGCTGAGAAAATTTTGAGGGAGAGTTTGTAAAGTGAGGAAATAGTGAAATACTGATTTTTTATAGAGAAAAGTGAAGAAAGAGCCGTTGGGGATGATTTTTGAAAGAAAAAAATTGATTTAATGCAAAAAGTTGACGGCATTGAAAACCAGACAGCGTCGCAAACGCAACCATCTAGTCGCAGTCGCGACTCCTCGGAGACAACCCAACGATAACTTACAGTAGTCAAATCATTTAATGTTTAACCGTTGTAATTTTTGAAAAATAAACGGATATAAAATTTATTAGGGGACGTCGCGCATGCGATGGATAGGTCGCGCTCGACACGACCACATAGAAAGAATTTTTCAACAGAGACCAAAATAGGTTGCGATCGAGACAATATGTCTTGAGCGAGACAGAAAAGTATATAAAGAAAGTGTGCAACAAGGGTGTCGCGTGCGCAACCAGCGATCGCGACTCATATACAAACTGAAATTCAGGGAAATTTTAGATCATAGGGGGATTTTGCAAAAAAAACATTTGCACAATTATTTAACAATACAAAATACATTATAAATGCATGAGCATGCCAATAAATCTTGAGCAAAGAATGTAAATAGAGTTAGAGAGACGTATCGTCTATCATCCTTAATCTAAGGATGATTGAATTTAACTTCTCCTCACTGAGCGATTTGGTGAAGATGTCCGCTAATTGGTTCTCCTTCTCCACGAACTCCAAAGAAACATCATCACAATGCATATGATCTCTTATGAAGTGATGCCTAATATATATGTGCTTAGTTCTAGAATGATTATTGGGTTCCTAAAAATATTGATGGCACTAGTGTTATTACACCTAATGGGTATGTAGTTTTTGTTGGGTTTCCCACATGCAATTGATGTAACAATTACTCAAATAGCAAGCAAAATGATAGGCAGCAAAAATAAAATTTGACAAGGAAACCTCCCTAGAACAGTTTTAATTAACCCAATTAAGAATAGGGATGGTTAGAAAATTTACCTCTTGTAGCGTACTAGGTAGCTGTAAGCCTCCCTGCAGAATCCTTGTCAATCCGAAATGATTATAGGGATGCTAATGGCAGTCCCCTCTTTTTCACACACACCAGGGATCAAGGGATAGACCAAAGTGTGTTAGCACTGGAAGCTCTCTGATTTTTCTTGTCAAGAAAATGAAACAATTTCGAATTGAATTTTTTTTTTCTTGTACCGAAATTAGAAGAAAAGAAATGGAAATCAAAAGGGAAAAATTAGCATTCAGATGATCACTTGAAAAACGAAACTAAAACTTTCATCCTCCTGTTATGTTTTAGTGTTTTCATATATATAAAACCAAAAGATACCAAAAATAAAAACAAGAGAAATTTATAAAAACCTCCCTAGCTTTTATATAAACTATATTTTCCTCCCTATGTTTTTTTTTTCCAGACTAAAATCTCCCTCCGTTTTAATTCCGTTGACATTTTCCTCCTTCTGTCTATTTTTTCTGTTAAAATAATGGTCAGAGGACCAAAATATAATTTTACAGACTTTTTAAAAAAAAATCAAAAAATAAGGGGCTTTTTCGCATTTTGTCATCTTCTTCCTTTCTTTCATTTTCATTTCCAGCAACATCAGCAACAATTCCTCCCTCAGCCTCACCATCGGCAACCTTCACCTTAACGCCACTCGCCGAAAATCATCTGTCAACAAGAACTCCACCGGCTAGAAGCTAATGATCGGGCGAACGAACACCACCTCCGCCGCTGATGGACGGTGGTAGTGTTGAAGAAAATAATATCAAGCTTTCAGCTGATGGATTTTCTTATATTCACCATGGTTGCTTGAATAATAATACTAATAATATTAACCCACTTCAAGAAGATCTTTTATGGTTATGGAAATGCAATTTCAAAACCAACGAATGGGTTTGAACAATAATACCCATTTAATTCATGAATCACAAAATTATGATTTGTAAACAGTAGATGGACTTGGAATATTTTATGGAGAAGACCGCTGCGTGCCTCTGAAGTTGTTTATCTTGATTTTCTTATGCTTTAGATGAACAAGATTTCAGTTAACATTAACATTAATAAAGAAGACAGAATCATTTGGAAATTTAGCAAATGAGGGAATTTTAATGCCAAAGACTTCTATTTGCAACTAGAAGATCGGGAGGTTGGTCCAATAGAGGTAAATTACAACCAAAAGCTGTTATGGATTTCATTTATTCCTTTTAAAATCAGTTTTTTTTTTCTTAGTTTGGAAATGCCTGCTAGACCGAATTCCCGCTAAGCTTAATCTCTTCAATCTTAAAATCAACCTTTACATCGGCCCCATCCGCAATTCTAGCCTTGAAACTTAAATCACTGCCTCATCACTTGTTCGACTGCCGATGAAATCTGGGAATCCATTTTGAAATGGTGGAATGTGTATACTACTCTTCCAAACAATGTAAATGACTTTCTTTGGCACTGGGAGGGAATTATCTTGAGCAAAAGGTTGCTTATTCCTTGGCATATTGTTTTCTTCATGACAATTTGGTCAATTTGGTGGTGAAGAAACAAATTGGTATTTGAAA
>CATIWJ010409680.1:0-30501 GCA_949640765.1 Croton laevigatus
CCATCTACGGGCAGCTGCCTACGTCTCATGAGTAGGGTTCACAACCAACTAGCTCAATGGAAATAGAATCACCACCTTCTGTTTCGGTTCCAAAAGATCCACCTAAAATTCACCGTCTGGATGAGTCAGTCGTGAATAGAATCGCAGCTGGAGAAGTGATTCAACGACCCGTATCAGCAGTGAAAGAGTTAGTGGAGAACAGTCTGGATGCCAACTCTACCTCCATCTCTGTCATTGTCAAGGATGGTGGTCTCAAGCTCATCCAAGTCTCCGATGACGGTCACGGCATTCGAGTAGGTCACAGACCCTTAAATTGGCATTACAGTTCACTCTCCTTCTTATTTAAAATTGCATTTTTGGTTTTTTTGTTTTGTAGTATGAGGACTTGCCTATACTTTGCGAGAGACACACGACATCGAAGCTGTCAGCTTATGAGGATTTGCAATCGATAAAATCTATGGGGTTCAGAGGAGAGGCGTTGGCGAGTATGACATATGTTGCTCATGTTACGGTCACAACCATTACTGAAGGTCAGTTGCATGGCTACAGGTGGGTTAGTATGTTCTAACTGTTTGATGAAATGCATCAATGAACCTAACTTTTATTTGTGAATACAGTATTTTTATCTTCAACTTTTGCTTTTCATATTTTATCCAGGGTATCTTATAGAGATGGTGTCATGGAGAACGAACCAAAGGCTTGTGCTGCAGTGAAAGGGACTCAGATAATGGTATGAACTGGACTTTTTCTTTATTTGGATTTGGAAGGTAGAAATATGACGAACCAAAAAGGGGGAAAATTTCACATGGAAATATGATAAGTAGAATGTGAAATGCAATATACGTGAATTCAAATTTTAATTAAAGAGAAAAGGATCTTTTGCTTCATGTCTTTCTTGTCAGATAGAGAATTTGTTCTACAACATGATTGCTCGGAGGAAGACACTTCAAAATTCTGCTGATGATTATTCAAAAATTATAGACTTGCTAAGTCGGTTTGCCATTCATCACACAAATGTTAGCTTTTCTTGCAGAAAGGTTGGTCTATAGGATTGTTCAGCTTGTCATATGAAGCTATATTTGTGTTCTTGGAATTTTTATTGCACTCATTGTATAAATATTTTGTAATGCTACTGGAATCAGCATGGAGCTGCCAGAGCAGATGTACATTCAGTAGCTGCATCATCAAGGCTGGATTCTATCAGATCTGTTTATGGGGTCTCAGTTGCCCGGAATCTAATGGAAATAGAAGTTTCAGACAGCGACCCATCTAGTTCACTTTTTGATATGAAAGGATTCATCTCCGATGCAAATTATACTGCAAAGAAAACAACAATGGTGCTTTTTATCAATGGTATGTGTTTCATTTATAAATTCAAGAAGTAAAATTGTTCATTTGGTAAACTTCAAGTAATATAGTTTTTTTAACCTGGATGAAGCATGTTTGTGACAGAATAGTTTCATAGAAAATGGTGAATGGTATGGTTGTGAGAGAATGTATAAAAAATCTAGGAAATACTATAGGGATATCTGTTTTTATGTACTTGTCTTTCCTCTTTTTTGCTTTGATGACCATAATGTTGGTTTTTAACTGTTCAAATGTTGTAGTTTGTGAATATTGCAGAAAATTTTTGTAAATGTAGATTTCAGAGCCCCTAATGGGAGTACCACTTTCATATATGCTTTTCTTTTTTTATGTACACCGATAATTAAGAAAAAGGGTGCTGCCATCACCCCATTCTTTTTCTGTTAGTTATAAATTATTTGAATTTACTTGGTCCACATGTTAACACACTTATGGAAAAATAAATTTTTTTGACCCTTTTTATTTGTTCTTTTCTTCTCTTCAGATAGACTGGTGGAATGCAGTACATTGAAGAGAGCTCTTGAAATTGTTTATGCTGCTAGCTTGCCCAAAGCAGCAAAGCCATTTGTTTATATGTCAATCGTGTTGCCACCTGAGCACATTGATGTGAATGTGCATCCAACAAAGAGAGAGGTACAATTTTCAGATAAATCACTAAATCTTCTTCTCCATTGTCTTGTAATCTCACAATTTAATTTAATAATCAGAAGATTAAAAAAGATAATGATATTGATGATTATGGGTTGGGAAAGAAACAAAATATTAAACTTTACGAGTTCAGTTGTCATCCTTTTAGTACTTTTACTCATCTCCAGTTCTAGTTGGTTACTTATGCCAAGCCGCTTAGGAAACTTTCGTGGTGCTTTAATTACTTATTAAAACATTAAGAAACATGTCATCAATGCATTTGCTGAACATGTCTGCAATAGCTCATTATATGTGTTAGGGAATTGCTGGATAGCTTGTTTGAGAACTTGAATTTATCACTTCAATAAATTTTATTGCAGCATGTGATGATGAGAATATGGACTACAAAGTGATTATGCTGAGTTACTAACTGCCTGAAGCTTGAGACTTACTGCTCTCTGCAGAATTTTATATGGCTAATATTTCATTCTGAAACTTTATTTTCAGATTTTAGTTATTTATTTTGGTTAGTGGAAAAGTGAAATCACATTAGAATTACTCAGGGTGTAATGAATGTCATTTTTGAATTTTTTTTCTCTAGGTCAGTGTGGTAAGTCTTATGCCGCATTATTTTTCAACTCCCTAAATCATTTTGTCGCTTGCTATGCCCTTCCTTGCTTCTGGGTGCCTAGGTATCCACCATTACCTTTTCTATGTTACAGGAGCTTTTTGTCTTATTATAAAATTTTAGTTGGAAACGTGCCTCAGAATCCCTGATGCCCTTTTACTGCTCTATCACAAAGAAGATAGATGTTTTGTGTGGCTATAATCTTGTTTAGCCTGTTCAATAAATTTGTATCCTGTTGTACTAGTTGTGCCATGGTGCAAAGGTGCCTGGTGAAATATTATTTAATTACATAATTTTATTGAAACTAGTTCTGGTTATTGCCCAATCTCATGTATTATTCTGCTTGATTCTGTTACTTCTTATTTTTCATTATAGTTTATTTGATACCTTATCAAAATATGCCTCCGGTGGTTTTACATCATGCTAGCTTTACCGAGGATAGTCTCCCATTTTCAACTGTTTGGACCATAATTGGATATGAGGCTGGTGTGCTTGGGTTATCATATATCTTCCTAGTTGTGAATGTACCAACTTAAGATTTATTAACTTTCAAAACCTTGCAAGGAAAATTTTCTGTCATGATATGTAATTTTGATTGCTAGAACACTAGCTTTGCCTCTTCTAGGATTTTTTTGTCATCCCACGATAAAATAAGATGAACTTTTGATGATGTGTGTTAACATCTTTTCATTGGTAAAAATCGAAAATGACCAATAATAAGCTGAATATGCACACAAATGAATCTGCTTTAGAATTGATCGCAGTGCTATTTGTTCACTTTTGACGCTTTATTTCTAGCAGAACATTTCCTGGGTGTTTCTTACAGCAAGGAATTGTTTTTAATATGCAGGTAAGCCTTCTAAATCAGGAAATCATTGTTGAGAGTATACAATTGGCTGTGGAAACAAAATTGAGGAACTCGAATGAGGAAAAGGCTTTTCGTGAACAGGTACAAAGATGGCAATTTGATCTTATCCTGATGAGAAACCCATGGCTCATCCTTTCATGATAACCTGCTGGAGATCGCGCTTTATAATTTTTATTTTTAACATATGAAAAGAATTTTTTGCTCTTCAAAATATACTTCCTCTATCCTTCTGACACAAATTAACAAATTCATCTAGTAAGGTCCTTTTGAGCTTATTCAAATTTCTGGATTTTTTATTGAAAAATTAACACCAAGGCCATTAAGAGTTTTTTGGAGGGTGCTATTACTAAAATAGCTTTTGATTTGTTGGCTTTATACTTAAATGGTGCTAGTTTAACATTTTCTACTGAGTTGCTGTATTTGCACCTTTTTGTGGATTGCCATTTAGCTTATAACTCTCTTGGCATCTCTTGTTTCATGCATGTGTTAGACAATTGATCCTTCACCAAGCTGCCCGTTGGGTATGAGCAAGAGTCTGAATGTCGATTATTCCTCACCCAATGGTATGGAAACAGTAAGCTGTTTCACTTCATACACTAGTCATATGCATTTGTTCGGTGTTTTCGGATAGTTTTTGGAATGTCTATATTGTTATTTCATTTTGTTAGGGTCTAAATCACAAAAAGTTCCTGTGAATAAGATGGTGAGAACAGATGTATTGGATCCAGCTGGTAGGTTGCATGCCTACTATGATGATGCCAAGCCTCGTCATCATCTTGAAAAGAATTCTAGCTTGACTGCTGTGAGGTGTGGTGGTCTTTTTTTTTTTCCATGAAGTTTTATGAGAATAACATTCCAGGCATTACTTTAAAATTCCTTTCCTGCCCTTGATGAAAACTCATTGCATATTAGTTTGAATCTTCTCTAAATGAATTTGATATGGCTGTATGTCGGTTTTGCATTTCTCTCTTGAAATTAAATGCGTTATCAAAGTAAAAAGGGACAAAAGATTTAGCATTTTATACATTCATTAGCTGAGTTGAGCTAACTCTTGAAGAATTTTAACCTTGATGATTACATTGAATTTGGAAAAGTTCAATAAACTGAGAGAATGAATACTGCCACTGGTATCTGTCAGATTGAGGTGGTAATTGCCAATTGTATCAAGCTCTACCATGAATTTTATCAATAAAATTTTTTCATTTATTTGTTTATGCACATAAGCATGTTTCTTTGTATGTTCCTTTTGAAATTTTAAAGTTGAATAGTTGTGCGTGCTCATTGGACATTTTATGTGAATTTGTAGGTCTTCAATTAGGCAAAGAAGGAATCCAAAGGAAACTGCTGATCTTAGTAGCATTCAGGAGCTTATTAATGATGTTGAATGCAGTTGTAATTCTGGTATAAAATTTTCCTGTAGTTGGTGTTGAAATCCTTTCATGGAGCAGACTATTGATATTTCTCCCTGGCATCTTGTTATGTAGGTCTATTGGACATTGTACAGCAATGCACATACATTGGGATGGCAGATGATGTTTTTGCTCTGCTTCAGCATAACACCCATCTGTATCTTGTGAATGTGGTAAACTTGAGGTATTAATAACTCTTGTGGTGTTTGTGATAAATCCATATTAATTCATTTAATTATCAGTTACAGTTGTATTTCACACTTTGATTTACTATTGACTTTTAACATAAATAGCTCTAGTAACCTCTACTTAGAATTTATAAGCTTTAGCATCTTGTGCACCTTGTTAAATTTAGAGCTTATTTTCAGTAGAGTTCGGTTCAAACAGTCAATTATATAGTTACATTATCATAATTGTATGATTTCTAACGCAAATTGTTGGATTTGTTACTGATTGGTAGATTCAAACAACTCAAACCAATTGGGAAAAAAATAATAATTTAAAATAGAGTACGAAAACAAAATTGCTCGTGCTGCTGTGCAAACCTTCCCTCTAAATATTAAGTTGTATAGAGTTCCGCAGACATGTAGAGCCTAACTAGGGTGTCTTTTTACTGTGAATCTGTGAGAAAATAGAACAGAAAACTGAGAAGAGAAAGAAGAAGAGGGACTGACAGATAGAGAGAATAATTGGGGTAGAAAAGCTGGGAAATCATTTTTTATGTGTGGAAATGAATTAATTGTTCTTTGCTATTTTTTATTGACCTAGCACTAACACAATCATCTACAAAATAGACAAGAATACAATTTGTCGTGACAATTAATCATATTATGGTAATACCCTAGTTAAATGCAATCTTGACATATAGCCATTAAGCACTTACTTGGCTAGAAATTTATGTAAATACGTGATTTGCAATTGAATTTATTATCTATTCATATGGTAAGCAGGGTTTTGCAAACCTAATTCTGCAAAATTTGGGCGAAGCTGTCTATAGACAAATAGCTTCTTTCTCGAGTCCATGACTAGTGCTGTTTCTCTACTGTACAGCAAAGAGCTTATGTACCAACAAGTTCTTCGCCGATTTGCACACTTTAATGCAATTCAACTAAGTGATCCTGCCCCCGTGAAGGAGCTAATCATGTTGGCCTTGAAAGAGGAAGACTGTGATCCAGATTCCAATGACAATGATGACCTGAGAGAAAAGATTGCAGAAGTATGGACCTTTCTTTAAACTGAACATTTTCGTTTTGCTACATTTTTCATTTCTCATGTTTCCTAAAAAACTGGAAGAAATTTCATCCTCACAACAGCAATGCTTTATTCCTTGTTTCTGGTTCCATCAAGTTGAGCTTAGTTTTGACTGGCCAACATATTCTAATGAAGTTTGAGATTGTGACTGGCTTTACTCAAAAAGTATCCTTGATTTTAAAGGAGCATAACTTGAAATGCATCCTTGATTCTATGGAACTTTCTTAAGGAGTAATATGGAGATGGAGAAGATTTTTTGGAGTTTAATTCTAATGAGGGGTAAAGAATATGAAGATATCATGACTGAGGCTAGGGAGGTTTTCCAGTAGTTCATTGTGAAGCTATACTATCTATTCGTTGTGTTGGCATGGACTTATTGCTGCTTGTTTACCAAAACATTTTAATATTTTTTGCACATTCCTATATGGGTTTCCCCTGGCACCATGCCTTTGCTTGCTTACGCTTTGATGACTATGATTCTCATGCATTTTAATTATAATAGAACGTGTTTGAAGTTCTGAAATATGTGGATATCACTTTTATTGCAATGTTCTTGGTCATAGTTTCCCCCCTTCTTTTTGGGGCCATAATGGTAAGGGCACTTTTTGTCGATATTTTACTTCAACTAGTGGTGAAAGCTTCAGAGTTTTGCATGGTAAAAGATTTTAATTAGTCTAGTTACGTGGAAGTTTTGTTTGTTGTTTTGTCTTAAGCTGTCCTTCCATTTTCTTCAGATGAATACTGAGTTGCTGAAGGGAAAGGCTGAAATGCTAGAAGAGTATTTCTGCATTTGTGTCGACTCAAATGGAAACTTTTCTAGGCTTCCTGTTATACTTGATCAGCACATGCCTGACATGGATCGGATTCCTGAATTTGTGCTTTGTTTGGGCAATGATGTAAGTTCTAGCTTTTTACTTTCTTCTTATTTAATGCTGCTTTTGTATTCTAGATCTTACTATGATGGCTTCCTGGGTTTGAAAAACAGTGTCCCGGTTTTAAACTATCAGATTTAATTCTATTGTTGATTTGTTGTTCTTGATCCTATTATTATGACATCTTGCATTTGAAATAACTTTCGAGAACAAAATTTCCTATTGCTTCTGGTTTTTCAGTAAGTCTATACGTGATGCATATTAAGCATCATAATGCTTATCACTAGTTTTATTTATCAATGAAGTATAAAAATTAGATTGCTTGTTTACCAAAAAAAAAAAAAAAGAATATATCAGTTCTTTCATATGGATACACAAAAGATTTTGATTTGGTATTACTTTCTTATTTGATTATTAGAAATAAGTAAACAACAATTACTTGGTGACTATGTATCCAGAACTAGGGGTGAGCAGTTCCAATTCTGGGTGGGTTGGTTCCAAACGGGAACCAGAACCGATGTACCAGTTCCTTTGAAATTTGGAACCAAAATTGGACCCAGTCTCCAGTTCAGGATCTAGTTACAAATAGAACTGCAGTTTTACTTATAAAGTTTTCGAGTTCTGGTTCTCAATTCCGATTCCAGGTTCTAATGAGGAACCAGAACCAGACCTGCATCCGAAAATTTTTGGTTCCAATCCTAGGACCGGAAGACAGTCTTACAACACAAAATGGTTGGCTAGACAGTTTTACAACACAATGGTTGGCAGTTTTCTGAAAGTGAGAAGAAAATGCATATTGCAGCTGTGGTGGTTTGTTATATTTATATAGATCAAATAATAGAATCCCACTCTCATGTTATGCATGTATTCAAAAGATAGAGCTGAGAATTGTCCAAAATGCCAATACATGAAGATATATATCCCTTTTTTATGTGGAAGTTTGGTTTTTACTTGTTTACTAGGTTGATTGGGAAGATGAAAAGAACTGCTTTCAAGCAATTGCTGCAGCTCTTGGAAATTTTTATGCTATGCATCCTCCTCTGCTGCCAAATCCATCGGGTGATGGTTTACAATTTTACAAAAAGAGAAAATATGCAAGTAATCTTGAGGATCTTGAAGCCAACAAAGATATAGGTACGTCTGCCGTCGACAATTTTATGCATGTATTACTATTGCTTCTAGTATTACTATTTCTTCTATTAATAATTTAAATGGTATTTACTGATTTGTTGTTTCCCTTTTTATGGTATTCTCAAATTATTATTTCTTTGATGAAATTTTGATATTAGTTACTTTGCATCGTTTAATTGTTGTTAGCAAAAAACTTCAGGTTTTGCATGAATAATCTTTGTTCAGGTGTTCTGTGTATTGCCAAAATATTAAGTTTTCAACCTCTGCTCCGTTTCATTTTTGCCCTTTGATTTTGGACCTTCTGTTTGGTGAAGTTTATTGAACCGTAGGTTGTGTGCAGTCTGTCTCCCAGTTGACAAATGCCTTGACAAAAGGGTCTCTTTTATCCTTGATTGTAGAATAGTGACGGCTATAATTCCATTTAAAATGTATTATCCAGCTACTATCCTAAGTCAAATGACAAACACTATTTGCTTACATTTAAAAATACGAAAGAGAAGTTCTCTTCTCCTATGCTGTCTGCAACCCTTATCTCTTCCATTTAGTCATTCAATCAGGTGATTCCTTCGGTTTTTTTTTTCTTTAACTCATGTTTTTTGCTTTTCTTACTTCTCTGAGTCCTATGGTTTAGTGTGTTTTTCTGCCTGTTTTTCCAATTGATTTTTCTGGTTATGTATGTAGTGAAGTAGTGGTATTGTGAATAAGTATTTATCATAAAAGATTTAATTTACTGCAATATAATCAAGGTTATATTATCAACCAAATTGATATTGTTTGTTATGCAAAAATTAGAATGATGTTATTTTAGATTTTATATGTTTTAGTAGCGGTAGTAGACTCTCTGTTATACTCCCTTCCAGGCACCCCCCCTTTATGTTTTCATCCCAGATTTACCATTCGAAACTGAATAAACTGGCTCCTTTTGTGTAGTAAGCAAATGATGCTCTACTTATGGTTATTCTTGTTAGTTACACTGTAGGCAAGAATGCTCCTCAATCATCTGAACATATGTTCAATGACTCAATGCCTCTTTGAGAGTATGGTGCACCATTTTTATCAGTCCATACAGGAGATCTTCATCTGCTCTCGCGAAACTCTTTATGCACGATACATTTAGTTCCATATTCACAGGATAAATTTTACAAATTTTTTGTGGGTGTTAAACTGAATATTTCTCACTTTTCGCAGGGGAAGTTCCAACTGAAGATGATGAAATTGAGACGGAATTGATGTCTCAGGCAGAGACTGCATGGGCTCAACGTGAATGGTCAATTCAGCATGTCTTGTTCCCATCCATGAGACTCTTTTTGAAGCCACCAACTTCAATGGCTACAAATGGAACATTTGTGCAGGTAAGGACATTGTAATTTGTTCATATATTTTCAACTATTTGATGTTACGCTGCTAGTTTAAGTTTAGAAGTCACAAGGGTATCCTAGTTTGGTAGAAAAACTTTAATGTTTTTACATGCAAAAGTTTCGGTCCTGTGCATTTCCAGTCTAGTGTTGGGGTTGCATTGTTATAATTTCGAGTTTTGAAGAGGATGTGATGGTCATAATAGAAGCTGATTTCCATGCGCTTGTCTTTAACAGGTAACTTCTTTGGAGAAGCTTTATAAGATTTTTGAGAGATGCTAAACAAATCTCATCGGAGTTAATCATATAGCATAGCAACCTTAGATTAGAAAGGTTTGTTTTGGTTCTTGCCTTGAGCTTATGTGCTATCGTCAGTAATGTATATTTTCTGTAAATAAAATCCTAAAGCTCTCCTCTCGGTGATGACGAGATACAATTAACCCTATTCCCATATTTCCCCAACTCAACACAGATTATTAGCAAGATCAACTACTGCATGTTTTGAAGCAGCGTGTGCGTGTGGACCTGCATGTTAGTTACTGGAACAATACTTGGAAGTGAAAATGTACATTTTTTTTTGGCAGGAATCGTAACCCTAGCAGCTTGTTTGCCTGCCAAGAAAGGGTTTTTATTATAATGCTAGCAGGAACTTCTTATAGAGTTTGTCTAGTATAATTTTCAGTACGATATACCATGGAAAATTACTCGTCTCATAAATTTTTACAGCATAAATTTTAAAATAGTTAAACAAATCAAATAGTTTTAAGAACAGAATATAACATAATGTGAATAAAAAAAAATTCAAACTTTAACATTTAGATTATACACGGAGCTTTCAATTATCGGTTGTAAATTGATTGCCATCTTTTTAATATATTTGCAATTTGGTTGCAATTTTTATAATATAAATTCACTCTTTTTTATAGTTGTAAAAGTCAAAATGCACAAATAATTGTATGAAACCAGCAAATTCAATTCTAGCAGGCAAAGTTTTAGTGTAAAATAAAAGGCAAATTTTAATATATCTGTCAACATTATTCATAAAATACTAAAATTATTTATAAATGAATTTCTGAACGTTGGTATTCAAGCAATCAGTAATCACAATACCTAAAAACAACAGAGGGGACATGCCGAATTTTGTAGTAATCTTCTCCTCCATCTTCAAGCCTGCTTTTGAATGCTTTAAGCATTGATCTGATCTCTATTTCCCGTAGTGAGATAAACTTTAATCCATCAGGAACAATCTTCATTGATGTGCAATTTGAAATCTCTAAATGGCAAAGATTAGCCATTGCTCCCTCTTCCACTATCCACTCTTCAAGGTTTGGCAAGTCCGAAAGAAACAAAGACTTCAACTGAGGAAAACCTTTATCAGAGCAAGCCATCCTTGTCCCGAGGAACGAATCCATTTGTAGACGGAGGATTCTCAAGTTCGGTAATTTCTCCAGTTTCATCATTAGATCTTCTGTAATTCTTGATCCTTGTAAGCTTAATTTGGCCAAATTTGAAGAAAATTGACGCCATTCTGGGAAGTTCTGTATCTGCCCCTCTATCTGCAGCTTGTAAAGACGAGGACATCCTGCTATTACTTTTTCTACAGTGGAATCTTCATTGCTCACAAAAGATAAAGACTTTAACTGGGTAAACTTAGCCCCCGAAGATTTAAAGAGTAGGCCAAATCTTGGATCATCTATTACTAGTTTCTTCAGATTCGTCAAACTCAGCAGATCTTTTATCTTGCATTTTTCTGCAGGAAAGTTAACTAGTGTTTGTAGGTTGCACAAACCAGACAATTGCCATTTTTCAGAATCTTCGCCGCAAGACTCAGGAAGATACAAATGCCTTAGCCCTTGCATTTTCCATATCACATTTGGTATTTCAACGGTCGAATTCCAGGTCAAAAGGTCTAGAGTTTGCAAGTACCTCAAATTCCCAATTGTAAGTGGCAATTCAACTATATCAGTATCTCTCAGGCTCAAGAATCTTAAATGAATAAGCTTGCCAATTTGTTTTGGTAATTTGCCATTTTGACCTTGAATTCCTTCAAGAATTAAGACTCTGAGGAACTTAAAGTTGTTGAACACAGATTTTATAGATGTCCATTTCTCGACATGGCATGCTTTTTCATGGAAATACAAAAGAGACCTGAGATGGGAATTCCTCTTGTATCGAGAGGGGATAAATTTTTTCAGGTTTCCATCTGTATAGACTGCTAGCCTGCGAAGCCGACCCATTGACCCTGTTTCAGTTACCATGGCTGAAGGAAAATAATAAACCGGGCGATCATTTACATGTACTTGACTGAAACTTTCAACAAAATTTTCCTGCTTTGCCTTTTCCAAGCACAAGTCCCGCATAAGATCATGCATACAACAAGTTCTAATCCTTCCAGTTGAACCCCTTTCTACTACTTGAACCATACACCTCTCGACCAACTCATCTAAGTAGCCTTGAGCAACATCTTCCATATTTTCCTCTTTCATTTCATCATCGTTCATACATGATATGAATCCTTCAGCAATCCACATTCGAATTAACTTTTTCGTAGGTATTTCATAGTCTTGCGGAAAATGAGCCAAATGAAGAAAGCAAGGTTTCAATTGATATGGCAATTCATTATAACTTAAAGCCAAAACCTCTGAAACTCCAAATCCTTTGCCTCTTCTCAAGTAGGAAATAATGTTGTGACCAATTTTTACCCACTCAAAGATACTTGTTTTTGTTGCCAATAGTCCTCCAAGCACAATGACTGCCAATGGTAGGCCTTTACATTTTTCGACCATTTCCCTTCCTAACCTCTCAATCTCTGCTCTATTTCTGTAATCTGCAATCAGCATACATAACATTTGAAACTACAGTAACAACAACATTAATACCTAAACACAATTAATTCTAATAACACATGAAAATACTAATAATCTAACCAAAATTAGGGAATTGGTTGGAATTTGGAAATAAAATTTACCTGGAAAATTTTTGTCAAGAAATGCTTTCCTCTTAAACAATTCCCAGCTTTCTTTATCATTCAAACACCTAGGTTGATGAAGAAAACACAAAGGATCCGGAAACAAAGCAACATCTCGAATCCGAGTAGTGAGCACAATTTTAGTACCAGAATTTCCTCCAGTTCCAAGAGGAAAAGCAGGACACAGCTTATTCCAAGTTTCAACAGTCCATATATCATCAAGAATCACCAAACATTTCTTCTCTTGCTGAACTTGAAAAAGCCTTTGAACAACCTCATGATCTCTAAGGTTAGAAATTTCCTCTCTTTGTTCTTTAGATGGAGTTATTAACTCAAACAAAATTCCTTCCCAAACATCCCTTGCTTGACATTGTTGAGATAAACAAGCCCAAGCAAATGCATCAAAACGATGCCTAACATCACTATTATGATAGATCTTTTTAGCAAGAGTTGTCTTCCCAAGCCCACCCATCCCATAAATGGAAACAAAGCTTCTTTCACTTTTCAACAACATATCCACCAAAATTTTCTCATCTTCCTGAAGCCCAACAGTATCATCTTCAACAATATGTGGGTAAGACCTTCTATTATGTGAAGACCCAGACCCAGACCCAGATGGGTTTTCTTTTTCCCTTGGCTGTATCCCAAAAGTTTGTAAACTAGAAGAAAGATCAGAAATTCTTGATCTTATAGTTTGAATTTCAGATCCAACCCTATAAAGGTCTACTGATTCTTTAGCAATGGAAGCATACCTTTTGATGAAATTTACTACGCCTGATCTTTTATTTAAGGCAACTTTAAGAGCGAATTCTTCAATTAAATCTTCGATGTCATAGGCAGTTTCTCTTATTTCAGAAACCCAATTGCGAAGTGTTTCTTTGTTGTTATCTTCTTCGTCTTTTGTTGAATCTGCATCTTTTAAAAAACACTGCATTCGTTTTAGTTCAAATTGCATGCTTATAACTTTATCTTTTACTCCATCTAAGTAAACTGCTTCTTGAATTAGTAAGTCTGCGAGTCTTTGTACTACAATTGCTACTGCTGATTCCGCAGCCATTTTCGTCCTGTTTTCTTGCGGAAGTAAGGAACAAGAGAAGCGATGTTCTTCCTCAGCTCTCTTGCCAGAGAAGGAAGAAGTCAGAAGTGGCTGGATGATGGTTGACCAATATGCAGAACACTTGTAAGTTAGGCGGGGACCTAACAGGAATTTAAAAAAAAAAGACCCAAAAAGTTGACACTTGTAAATTTGGACCCGCACCGCGTGGAAATTTACCCCTTCATAACTTTATCTACAGACAGAAAGAGTGAAGAACCCGTGTAGGTGTAGCCATATAAACTGCAATCTGTATTGTCTTTCAGAGGATAAAATAAAATTTCCTATTTGCTGTAATGAGTTGTGGAAGCGGCACGATCCTCAGTCTCTCAAGAATTGGTGCTGCTACTAACCATAAATATTGTAGCCGAATTCATTTTGGTGGGAATCATCATCAGCTTAACCCAGCCAGACGGCGTCGTTTTTCTCCAAATGCTACCTCTCTCGAGCTGCCTCTTCTCCCGTTTACCATGAGCGAGGTCTAATAATCTGCTCCTATTTCTTAAAATTGGTTGCTTTTATTGTGGTATCGGAAATTTATGTTACTAAATTTGGGCAGGTTATGGTTCCATCAGAGAGCAAGACTCTACATTTATATGAAGCAAGATATCTAGCTCTGCTAGAAGAGGTATTAGATAGCTAACTATATTGCTAGGTTTGTTTTTTATGTCTATTATTATTTAGTAATTGTCCTTCATATCATGTGTTTTCAGAAGCAAAAAAGTTTTTAATTTCATTTTATTGTTAAGGAAAGGGAAAAGGAAGGGAAATTGCTAACTATTTTGTTAGACTTGCATTGAATTTTTGTGGGCATTTTGGTTTTCCAAAAAGGGGTTCTCCCACTGATTTCTGAATCCTAATTCATTTTGTTCTTTATGTGCTTAGCTTATATTTTGAAGTTCTTGATGTCTCAAATTCGTTGGATTGCAATGGTTGAAATTTAAATATACGCCTTATGTAAACTTGTCTATAGAGTTCCTTTTCTTACCTTTGTTATTTGAGTCATTTCTTGCTATCAGAACTTGCTATGATTACTAACTACTTTACAGTCCATCTCCTGCCTTCATTTTTGCAGTCTTTACTGAGAAAGAAGAACCTTTTTGTACATTTTGTGTTGGATCTCATCAGCAGCTCAGGAACTGAGGCATCATTTGCAGCTAGATATGGCTGTTTAGCTATCATAGAAAATGTAAGGTTCTTAAAGTTTGAAAATCTGAATTTGTATGCTTGTTTAAACTAAATTCGGATTCACTTATCCACAGGTTGAGCGACTAGAAATTGGAGCATTAGTCTCCATAAGGGGAATTGGTCGTGTCAAGATTCTGAAATTTTCGCAGGTGAATACTTTGTGGAGACTTCACAAGTGAATACACTGAACAGTTTTTAAAAGATTAAATTGACATTATTTTGGGGATAATAACAACATGAAAAACTACATACTGCCTTCTCACAACTGAAATGCACAATGATTTCATCATTTTAGGAGTTCTATGCACAAACTGTATAATTTTTACAAACTCCAGCTGTGAATTTGTAGCCTATGAATGTTTTTGCAGTTTGCAGGCTATAGTGTTGAATATTACAATTGCCATGGGCAGAGGCTATCAGATTTACTATGGATCATTTAATTTTCCTGGCCATAGTGACATTTGTCTTCGTATAACGAACCTGAATTGATGCTGATTGTTTTCCTTATTTCCCTTTAATATTTTCTTTTTCTTTTCTGAGTTCTGTTTGAAGTCCTCTTCTACATTTGTTTGTACCTCTTTCAAAATGTGTATCCTGTTATGACTCAGCTGCAACTAATTATTGGGTTGCAAATCCAAATTGCAGTCAGAACCTTATTTGATAGGTGAAGTCATACCGATAAGGGACCGGATTATCCTTGAAGGTGAAAGGATTATGAACTCGAAAGTAACAGAAGTAAAGGAAGCTCTTTACAGTTTGAATAGCTTGGAAATTAAATTAAAGGTAATTGTTCTCTTATTTGTTTCCGAATAGGGTCTATGAACGCATTCTGTTATGTGTTGAGTGGATCATATTTTCTTGCCTAATGTCAATTTGCTCAATATTAGTTTGTTTCTTACATAATTAAGCTTTCTGTTTACCTAATGCTAATAGGCTCCGAAAGAGGCATTATTGCAGACCCATATTATGAATTCTCTATCATGGGCTGAAAAAGAACCGTCTTTGGAATGTGATAAAGCTTTCGTTCCATCTCCAGCAGAGCGCATATCCTTCACAGCATTCCAACCTATTTCTGGTAAATAGCTCTGTTGATTTATCATTCCAAAAAATTTATGTGATGCTGCCTTTGGGGAAAAAATGACTTGGCAAAATATAGGACTGATCTGGATGGACGTTTTTTTTGCAGGATCTACCCAATCAGAAATGCTTAAGTTGCAGGAACTGAAGCTAAGAGCAATGGTTATGAAAGACACACAAGAAAGGCTAATGAATTCCTTAGAACTAATCAATGAAAACATTTCCAGTGTTGCAGCCAAGCTTGCCATCCAATCACTAGCTATACAATAGACAAAATAGCTATAAAAATTTGTATTCTACTTTTTTTCTTTTAAGTGTACAGTACAGGTATGTATGTATGTATATGCTTCAACATATTTAGCATTTTGAGATGGTCCAAAGTAAGTAGCATTTTTGGATAAGATCCTTTAGAAACCTTTGTCTATATCTTTTTAGCAAGGTTCAAATATATTTTGCTGAAATTACACTATATTACATATTTGATCAAAGGAGTTAAAGATTTAGAAAAGGCAATGATCCACATCCTCAACTTTATTTTTGAAAAATACATTTGATCACAACTTTTTAATTTTTCATCAATATGGTTATGATTTTACTTGGGGAAAAAAAAAAGGCGAAATTAAGATGGAAAAAAAATCAGAGGCTATAATTTTTTGAAGGTGGAAAAAAATATCTGATTTTCCAGACGGAGATATTTTCTGCTCTGTTTTTGTTGTTCTGTCGCTCGCTTATTCAAAGACATTGCAATATGGGGCTGGCCTCGGCCACCGCTACACCTTTCTCACCCTCAATTAGCGCCGCCGGAGCGGCTACAACAACGAGGTCACAGAGCTCATCTCGTCGCTGCAGCCTTCACTTCATTTCAGCGTCTTCTTCTTCTCTTGTCCTTCCTTATCCTGTATGTCCAATCCCCTTAGTCAAAATCCAACTTTTTGCAGCTAAAATTCCTAAATTACGTTTCCGCATATGCTACTATTTATGTGAAGGGATTAGGTACATGTGGAGCAGTCTTCTTGAGGAAGAAAAATCATTTTGAATCACCAAAATATGGAATATAAGTATACTGGAGTGAACTGAAAAGGCAAAATCAACAATTTTTGTTGTTCTTCCAAGCTTCAGGAAATAATTCCTCCATTGAAATATGAATATCATTTTTACTAATTGTATTTTAGATACTTTTCGTGTTCATTGAGAAAATTTTTTAATTTTGATGACTGTAGTTACTGAGTTATATGGGTACTCTTTGTATTATTATTAGTTAAATTATTGCTTACTTAATCTTGTTTCAAGTACGCATATTCTGACTGTGCAGCTTCAGTTTCCTCTCAGAAAAAATGGACATTTCTCTTCTCAGAGTCAGAAAGTTTGTTGTAATCTGTTAGAAGTTGAAGATGACATCAATGATGAGGCATGCGAATTAGTGAGTGGAATGGATCTTTCAGTAGGTGAGGGTGAGGATACAATCAATGGTTACCTCCTCAAGGCTGTCAAAAATAACAACGGAACTGGAATACTGCTCTTGTCTGATATTTTTGGGTTTGAAGATTCATCTACAAGAGACTTTGCATATCGCGTTGCCTGCAATGGCTTTAAGTATGTTTCACTTAATCCTTGAAACAATTGAATGATAATGATATCTGCAATTCAATCTTGCCATATCTTAGTTTTTCCTCCTAATGTCATAAATGATTCTTGGTGTGCCATGTTCGGAAGCTTCAACTTAGAAATTTTAATGATTCAGTAGTTTCCATAACTTGTGTCTGTTTTATGAAAATGCAGTGTTCTGGTTCCTGACTTATTTCGCGGAGATCCATGGGGAAAGGACAGGCCAAAAGATATGCTGGAACAATGGATTAAAAAACAATCGGACTGTGTAGCAAAGGACATTGCCACAGCAACAAAATGGATGGCTGATGAATTTTTAGCTGCAGGAATCTCAAAGAAACTTGGCATAATCGGATTCTGCTTTGGAGGAGGCCGAGTGTTGGATGTGCTATCTGAAGACCAAGGATCTTGCTTTGGCATTGGGGTCTCTTTCTATGGCACAAGGATAGATCCTTCTGTAGCTTCCAATGTGAAGGTCCCAGTGCTGTTTATTTCAGGAGACAATGATCCTCTTTGCTCTGTCGATGTGTTGAAAGATCTCGAGAAGCTCATTGGTCAGGGATCAAAGGCAGTTATTTTCAAAGGAAGAGGTCATGGCTTTGCACATCGTCCTAACTCACCCGAAGAAGATAGAGATGCAGAAGAGGCATTTGAAATTCTGAGAAATTGGCTAAATGATAGTTTAGTTTCTAAAGACTGATGCGAGCTCGGTGGGGTTGTAGTGTTCACTGTGCTTGTCATGCCCTGATTGATGCATCCATTGTTAATAAGAATGGTAAAATTTCCAGGATTTGATGCTTCAAATTTTGTTTGCTTGAATGATAAAACTGAGCTGAAGAGGTCATCTACTTTGTGTATATTTTAGCTTTGTTTGGTATGAACTGAAATGTAGCAAGAATTGCTGTAAAGCTAGCAGAATGCATTGATGTTGTGAGAATTATATAGTTTTGTTTCTAAATATCCCAACTTTTGCTTCTAAATTTTGTCAAGGGTACAGGAGAAGGAGGATTCAAACTCAGTTCTTTCAATACAGTTTTGCTTATCATAACCCATTAATTAGGAAACTTTAAGATGACAAAGGATTGCTTGTACGCATAAAAGCAACTAGCATAGGCATTATATTACTATCTGTTTAAGAAGGTTTACGAAAGATGTTGATGATCCAATTTTTGATTCTCAGAATCTGCAACATTCAAGCTTTTCTTGCGTTCAGATTTTGTCTTTTTTGGACATCTCTTTCGTTTTTTCCGTTTATTTTCTGCAAGAAATTCATATGAAATAATTAAGAAGGATTATAGATGTTTTTCCCACTAAATATTAAGAATACCTTTGGATAGTTTTGAAGCTTGATTGAGGAGGCTGTCATAAGATTGTTTGAAAAACTTCTCAACTTGTGTTTTCATGGTATGAGTTGCTTTAACAACACATGGCTCATTTGGAAACATGTCAAGGAGATTGTTGTAAGAATATTCTAAAAACATAGACACTTGTTGTTGTTGAGATTCTAAAGGAACATTAGAAGAAGAAGAAGAAGCAGAAGAAGAAGTTCCATTTTCAAACATGTTGAGGAGATTCTTATAAGATTCATCCAAAAACTTGGACACCTCTTCTTGCTGCAATTTTAAGGTGACATTTGTTGAGGTTGAAGTCAAAGCTCCTTTCATATTCCTTCTGCAGTGAGGTTTTTCTATTGTCCAGATTGAATGTGGTGCCTTATAAAAAGAAAAGCATTGTGTTAAATTTTACAGAAAAATGAAATCTTTATCTATTTTTAGAATTATATCCAATTTTTATTAATTTTTCAGATTCCTTTGGATTTTCTTATTTAATTTCTTAACATTTTAATTATACTAGTCCTAATCCCCGCATATACGTGGATTTTACATTATTTTGAATTATGATATATATATATATATATAATTTGAATTTATTTTTAATTTATGTTTTTTTAATAGTGATTGAAAAAATCTTTAACATTTGTAACAATGGGTCAAAAAATTAAGTTTAATTTTACAAAATGGTGGCTTTTTTTTTTAAAGAAGGTTTTCAATTTTGTTGATCTCTATTCTTTATCAATTGGCATAATTTTATTTGATTGATGATTTAAAAAAAAAAAAAGTATTTATATTAACTTTTTCCCAAATTTTAATTTTAAAAATTCGATTTAATATAGTCATTTCCGTATAATATTATACCTAGAATGAGTTGAAAAAGTTACTGTTGTTTTTTATTAAACAAAAACGTGTATCAAGTGGAAGATGAGTTTTGGAAGTAATTGTAGCAACTGGAAAGAAATTTAAATTTTGGATTCAAATTTGTTTTGTTGTTTTAAAAAGATTCTCTGTTTAGAAATTGTAATACCGTGTGCATTGGTGGAAAGATTTTTTTGATGTTTTATAAATTGTAATGGATGTTTATGGTAGTAGATTCCAAATTTATATTAAAAAATATAACTTTGGAAATTCATTTTTGAAAAAAAAAAATCAAACATTAAATTGTGTGAATTAATTTAAACAACAAAAATAATTAATTGCTGGTGAATAATTCTCATTATTTCAAATATAGAGGAATGAAAATCAAAGATAAATAATAAGAACTCTACTATGTTGCCAAATAAGCATTTGAGCTTCTCTTATTATGCCATATCAGCATACATGGCTTAAGTTTTATATATTTTTATAGATTCAATTGAGCAATTTATGTTAAAGTGTCCATTTTGAAGTTAAATGTGAAATTCCCAGTCATTGGCCTTCTTAATAAGTTATATCCTGTTTCTTGACTAAAACAAGCTTATTCCAATTTCATTTCTTCATTTCTAATCTTCAACTAACCATCAAGACCGGAAAAGAAGATACTATATTATGTGAAAAAAGATGCAAAGCAAATGTCTTTGTCCAGTGAGCTTTCCATATAAAAATTTGGAAGAAAAAAAAACCTCGAAATGGATAACATATCTGAACTTGAACAACCTTTGGAAGACTCATCTCAACCTGGGAGTTTCAACTAACGAAAATGGTATTTTTTTTTTCCCCTCCCTTTTATTTTCTTCTCCTAAACTGTTGAAAATTTACCTCCGTACAATTACAAACACAAGAAGAAAATTGTAAGACAAAAGATTAGGTTCTTATCCATCATCAAGAATGGTCAGTCCTCAAAAGTAAATAACAATCTCAATTTCGAGAAAATCCTGAGTTGTACCTCGATCCATCACCACCTCTAAATATCATCTCACTCCTTAACATCCTGGAATAAAATAAACTAAACAATCATATCCTTATTATACAATGTATATTATTATGAATAAAAAACAAATAACATTAAAATTGTCTATTTGACTCAAAAAGGATGAGACACAAAATAGGTAAAGGATATTAACTGTCCACAAATACCCTGTCAAAATACCATTATATGCTGCAAGTGCATGCAGCGTCCATAAAATTAGTGAGTTCGTTGATAAAATGCTTATGATTTAAATTATGTATCTACATTTAAATATCAGCATGAGATTTCATTCAGACCCAATCTTTCCCCAATACCTTATTAATTACCTAGCTGAGATTAAGAATTGCAGAATCAATCAATCTGTAAAGCCTCCATTGTACTTTGATTTCAATGATATTTGCAGAATTGACTCTAACAGATTCTATGAACAAACCAAATAAAAAGTACTGAAATACTGTTTTGCACACTTGTAGTCCATAAAGTTTTGCATAAAATATTTCACTTTCTTTTGTCCTGCTAAAATCCAATGCACAGATTACATGAATTACCTTAAAAACTAGGTGTTGGGATGTTTCTCTATCACTTCATGATGCTGGAACATCTTTACGATCTGCTTACATTCTTTAGAGTTCCTATATGGTGCTTTTAATTATTTAGGTAGAAATCTTTTAAATTTTAGTTTCCTTTGATTAGAATTCTAGTTTAGTAAAATACACCAAGTAGGAATAGATTTCAGCGTAGGATTCAGGATTGATATTGAAGTCCCTAATTTTCCTGGAACATGCATACAGAAGATTTCCTCAACAAGGGTATAGCTTAGGCACTATTCTGAGTGGAAACCAAGACATGAAGAGTGCAAAAATGACTATTTCAGAAGCTGAAATTGAAAGGGGTTGCAAGAAATTTGTGGAAAATATTAGATGACTAAGTTCCAAAGATTCATACTGTGTACTGAAGTAGCAAAATAACCATAATCCTAAATTAGGTTGGATATGACAATACAATTATGTAATGGGCGGGCAAAGAGGCCAACAACTTCACCAAAATAGGGTTGGAGTTCTGGTTACACGAAGTAAAAACTAGTTCAGTTCTTTATTATAACTCAAAAATCAGAAATCTTCAAAAATAGAATGCTATTGCCATTTATATAGCATAAACTCCAACTAGACTAAAGTGTTAAAATAATATCCTAATAAATAAATAAATAAATATATATATATATATATATATATAATGAAAAGAGACTTCTGAACATATTATCAAGACAGAGTCAGGTCTCGACCAAGATAATAATAATAATTAATACCAAGAATTTTATAATCACTATACTCACATCGCATGGCATGCTAGAATGAACAGCAAAACTAAAATGTTAGATTTGTACACCGGCATCAGCTAGCATAAAGCAGGACTGAAGTAAATTAGGGTTTTGGTTTGAATCGACTAGTCACATAACAATATCAATGATCACCAGTTACACCCTTCATACACAAAACAACATCATTAATCAGCCTTTATTTATCATTATTAGTGATATGTGAACAAGGTTGTGGTTCAGTCTATCCCCGTTGGTAGACATGAAAGTGTCCAGTTCAGTCCCACAAGAAATCTTTACCAAAACAAAGACACACCCAAGAAATAATTTCACAACAATATACGAAAAATATTACACAGGAAAAATTTAGATGATGATGACAGCTCTGGAACACTTAAAAGTTTTGGGAAAGGCCAGTCATATATATAAATAAAAATTTAGGCTTGAATATCAATGTAGCGGATATGAACTTCTTTGGAAAATAAAGTAAACATTAAAGCAAACAAAAATAAGTTAATAGAACCACACAATAGGATCTAGGACTCACTCCTATCAGGAGAAAATCAGGCTTTCCAAGGTTAGAATTAAGCCATACAACTCAGCAGTGAAAGCAAAATCTGCTGTAATTTCATTGCTTTATAACTTCATTAAAATGTATTACCGGCATAGATATTCCTAGGACAAAACTACTACTTATTCTTAGTTAATAGGACTTCAAAATTAGTTTTCGTCATTCAAGAGTTTGGACAACAAATATAAAATTATAAAAGGAATTATCTTGAGCCAAAAAGGGAATCTAAAAGAAAATAAACATAAATATTACAGATTCCAATAAACATGTGATTACACAATATCCAATTGAACTAAGTACTTCACAAGCAAATTAATTTATTGGAGATTTTAATAATACTCTATAAAATACACATATATTACTACCATACCCAAAATGAATCCTCAACAAAATATGGACCAAATTCTATAATTCTCACTCTTTTGAATTTGATTTGTTTGTCTGCATAATAAAATCTGTAGGATTCATCAATGGCAAGCTCTCTGATCACTTAGGTAATAAATGAATGTGAAATACATAATGCTGCCTATTCCCTATCAACCTATGGAACAAAGAGCAAGGGTTCCAAGATAACAAGAAACGATGAAACAGCAAAGGTATCCAAGTTGTCAGACCTGTTTAACACATCTAAAGACACATAGCTGCTAATTTTTGGAGTAAGGTTGTCCCCAGAAAATGTTAAACATAAAGATGCCTGGGAACTAGGGAACTTGAGATTAATCATACAATTAAAATAAAAATTTGAGCTGCTATTAAGCAGACAATAAAATTAAAATTATTTGCAAGAAGGTATCAAGATGCATTGACAGTCCAAATAACCTAGCTTAACAGAGTAATGAAACTAAAGTAGAAACAGCAACTGTGTTTATGCATGAGACAGAGAGCCAAGACAAATGGCATAAGAACCCAAAAAAATGTCAAATTAGTCGCACATTACCTTATCTTCTAAAAATGATCTATGTAACATTTACAATATAGAAATATCATCTAAAAGGACATCAAGAAAGAAGTGATGGATATAACTTGTACAAGATAGAACTATTATCTCAAAGATCATCAACGAAGATACTATGTTCAGCATTTGCACTTTTGCTATTATTCTTTCTTACTAAAACTGAAAATTTTTAAAATTACTGTGACAACAAAATGATAATAAATTAGTTTCCAATTCTAAAAGTTGTCTTGACTGAATTACCATTTAGGCAATTATATATATAACACCAACCAACAGAAAATACATCATTTTCAAGACCCTTAAGCGAAATCTGTAAGTGATACAATTCACCTAATATGAAAGAGGCACAAGCGAGTTTAGGTTCATTATGGTTATTGAATATATATTACTCTGGATAATTTTAATTTACAAGCATCTACTGCATAGAAGACAATCAAAACAAATATAAAACCGCACATTTACGTAAGAGTGTGGGTTCAGCAAAGAAATTAGTGCATAAAAATCCATATGAAACAAACTTTTATTTTTGCATAACTAAAATTCCCTACCTCATGAGCAGGAATATCAGATGTTTGAGGACGTTCCAATCTTGAAGATCCCTCAAAAATACGAGAACACTCAGTGTAAGCAGATCCAATGCCCACTCCAGCACCAAAAGCCACAGATGCCCAGCGAGTCACCGGTGTCCCTAGATTGAAGATGAGAAAATGGTGATCATTAATTCACATAAATAGAACTGGCATTACTAGGCCGAAACCAAACACAAGTACAAGGCTGTTACAATGCAATACACAATTCAGACCTATAATGAAACCCCATCTACCTCATTTAGTGATTTACATTCTGAAAACTTAGACTAGCAGAACGCCAATGTCTTTTAACTCCTAAAAATAACACCGCCGAAATTTCAAACTGTGCAATTAAAACAAACTCAAACTCAATATTTCAACCACGCTAATTAAAAATATCCAAAAACAAACATATATACAAACCGAATCTAACAGAACAGAAACATTTAACCAAAGTAAAAACCCATGTAAATAGCTGAATAAGAACTGAACACAAAAGAGGCAAAGCTCTTACACTGAACACCAAAAATTTTTTCAGTCCCCTGAAAATACCACTAAAACGAACTCAAGCTCTATTCCAGCTCCAACTTCTTATATAAATGCACGCACAAACACTTATATAAACCTAATCTAACCTAATTGGGATATTTAACAGAGTGAAATCGCAATATAAAAAAAAGGTAATTAGAAAATAGTTTTAGAATGAGGACAAAATTTATTCCAAGCGAAGAGAGAGATGAGAGACTGACTGAAGAAAAGAAGACCGCCAAATGCGCCGGCCAAGGTAGAATAAACGGAGCGACGAACAGTTAAATCAAGACAAGCATCCCATTTGGCATTAACGTCGACGTTATCAGCCATTGCTGTTTCGCTTAAGAGGCTTTTTCTTTTGTTATTGTTCTCGTCTCTTTGATTAGAGGTCTTTTCTTACCGGTTTTCCTTTGAAGGCGATGGTTCCTTTCTTCTTCTCTACTCCTTCGGGAAATTGGGACGTACGAAAACAGAGAATATGGGTTTTTGCCAGTGGGTTTGCTGATAGGGCTCTGGGTTGAATTTGGGCCATTCCGTGGGTATTTGGAGGTTCTTTTAAAAAACAACAAAAAAAAATTAAAGAAAAATTAATGTTTTCAATAAATATATGTTGTTTCTGTATATTTGTAATTAGAATAAATAAATTATTTATAATGGGACATGACTCGTTAATTTTTATCACCGTTTTCATTTGAAAAATGATAAAATAGTATGATTTTTTTAATATACGAAATTAAATTGAAAAAATGAAAAAAAAAGTCAATTAAATGAAAAAAAACAAAGATATAATCATAAAAAAATAAAAGTAGTGGTTTTATCATTAACTAAAAATAAAAGGAAACATGATGTATATATAGTCCCAAAAAAAAAAATCACTCTACAAAAAGTTAAAAACAGTAAAAAAAAAAAAAAAAAGGTTATTCGAAGCAAAAGAGAAAAGAAGACTTATGATTGGCATTCGAAGAAGAAGAATCGAAAAAATAAGGAAGGAGGTCTAGCTTAGTATTTATTATAATTTTGAAATTGGCATTTTTTTTAAATATTTTAATAAAGTTGATTAATTTTAAAAGTAAACTTAAAAATTTGGATAATTTTATATGTATATCCTTTATTTGGGGATCGTAATTGTGATTCTGATTTCTCAAATGGAACAAAATAAATAATAAGGACATTTTTTGGAAAAAAATATAATAATAATGACATTTATGACAATCTATATAGAAGAAATGATTAAAATTTTTTCACTAATTGATTTGATGTATAAGATCACAGTAGCGCCAATGTAGTGTAGATATGAAATTTTAAAAAAAAAAAATTTTACCAGTTAAATTTTCAAAAGTTAGTAGTATTACAATTTTGGGAGGAAAAATACACTTAGTCTTTTGAGAACTCACATTTGATTTTTTACTTTGAATTTAAAAATATATATATATATGTAAAAGTATTATGTTGAGACAAGCAAACAACAGATAGTGTTTGATTATGAAAATGTCTGTAAGCATGTAAAATTATTGTAATACAAATAGGACCCATAAATATGAATTTGTACAATAAAGAACAGTTAGTGTGATAAAAGATATGAGCAAAAAAGGTAAATTACCCACCCAACTTATACTCAACCTAAAAATTGAAAGCCCAACAAACTAATCCCATGCGATAAATGCTAAGCTTGTTGTTCCATTGTACGCCTAAAGTCACTAATAATAATTAACAAAAACCAACAAAATATCCTTCTATTTCTAATTTTTTAAGGGTATTTATGTCTTTATCAAATTACTTAATTAATACTATTAGTACTAATAAATAACAATGAATAGAATTCTAAATCTTTCTTTATTAGAAAAAAATAATTCTAAATCTTTCCTTAGAATTCTAATATAGGATTGTGAAAACGTATAAAATAGGAAAATTAGATTAGGAATGTATAGAAATATTAATTCTATATTAAAATTTTAATTATCTTTAATTAAATATAAATATTTTTTAAAGTCATATAAAAATACATTCAGAATTTAATTATATTCATATAATTAATAATATTTTAAAATTTTTTTTAATTAATAGAACTTAGATAAGAATTTATCATTTTTAAATTTATTACTGTCAATATATAATTAATCAAACTAACTATAATATAAACAACAATATATAACTAATCAAACTAACTATAATATAAACAACGAGAATATAAAATGAGTTAACGAGTGAAAAACTAATTTTTTTTTTTAAATAGTGATGCTTTTTTTTTTTTTGGGGGGGGGGGCGCATAGAAATAAAGGACCCAACCCAAATGCTGCATTTTTTAATTTGAAATTAGGGGATGATCCAATTTGGATTTCATTTTAGATACAACAAAATCACACCTGATGGAGATAAAACTTAGTTTCATGGGGTAGATAGATGCATAACATAACACCATTTCATGTGTTAAATTGCAGTGACGTCATTAATATTTAAATACTTCATATGTTAAATTAATCGCGCTCTGACGAAGGCTAAAAGTTGAGGACCCCATTTGGAATTGGATTAAATTTTTGAAGTGAGAAATTGTGTGGTTGGCAGTATTAATCTGCAGACACGAAGCCGGACATATATTAGTGAGAACCCACGTGTTTTAGCTTTCAAGTAACGGCGGTAAGGCTTGTGCGCGTATATGACAGCTTCACATTACGCATCAATATACTTTTAACCTTTTCTCCATTATAACAAGCAAAATTTATGTATTGCTTTGCTTTGGATTCCAAAATGCATATACTTAGGAAGCCAACCAACACTCATCAATTCATAAAATACAACCAAACTCAGTTTTTTGACGTTGACAACAGTTCACCAAACCACCTAACCTTTTAAAGATACAAATCAAAATAAGCACAGAAAGAAAATACAAAAGAAGAAATTTTTGAATATGTCAATCAAGTAACATATACCGATATACATATAACTTTAGTGTACACATGGTACAAAAACATCACATAAACAACCATTTTATCCCTTTTGCTTAAACTCACAAAGAGGAAACCAAAGTTTGTCATCCAGCTCAGAACAGATGCCAAAAACAGAAAAGAAAAAGGGAAAAAAAAAAAATTTCACCCAAAACTAGAGGAAAATTAATTGAATCTTCACATGCAATTACTGTTCAAAAGAAAATAAGATATAGCAGCACATAAAGTATCTCTCAGTCTGAAAAAGGTTTGATCTTGAACCTGTAAAGGAGTTTCTTCTTCTTTGATGTTGAATTGTCCACTGTAAGCAATATTTTACCCAGTTCACCAACTTTATAGCTGCTAGTAATCACTGGTTCATCAGTTGGAGCTAATTTTGTGGGTTTCTGTATGATAACTGTGTATGCATCTTTAGCATCAGGCACAAATTCCGCACCATAGCTCACCTCCCATCCCACAACCCGGAGTTCCCAAACAATTACACATTTCTGCATTGAATCAATTTGATACTAGTTAGTCACTACATCAACTCAACTCACACAGAAAGTTAACAAATTAATTATGCAAATTGGCACAGAAGAATTTCACAAAACATCAGCAAAATGGAAAAGAAAACTTCAATTTCACCTCATAAATTATAATTTCCACAGTTTGTTTGGTTGCAGGTTTCACAGGTATCTCAGTTGCTGGATCAGCAATTGTAAATTCTGGGTTGCAATCACAGTAATCCACACTCAAGCCACCATACTGAATAGGCACTTGTTCAGGAGATATGTATCTGTAGTATTCATGAACAGAATTTAGTGATCAAATCAAGAACCTAAAACAAAGCAAAACATATCCACAAAACCAATAAATTAATCATAATGATAATCAGGAAACGAAGAGTTCATAGTTCACTAACTTGAAAAGGTTATCAGCTGATTTTGACGGGCCTGCAAATACAAATTTGCTTTTGGTCCTTTGGGTCATGAAGGGACTAATCATCGTGTAGAAAGCAAGATACCACCAAGGCACATTGATAAACACCTAACAAGAATGACAAGTTCAACAACATACACAAAAACCCATCTAATTAAGAATGTAAGAATATAATAATAATAATTCAAATCATACCTGTTTAGCTACAAACTCAGGATAATTATCTTGAAGCAATTGCAAAGCCTGTCTAGTAGCCAACCTAAGCTCTCTTTTCCCAGGTCCGGGAGAATTTTTAAGATCATTAACCTGAAAAATGGTACAAATACCACCAGGACTGAAATCAAGCTTCCTAATACTCTTCTCCAAGAACTGAATCCTCCATCGCAGAAACTTCAATCGCTTCTCGTCATCAGCAAACGTTTTTTGATACAATTCTTTATTTTGAAACTCCCCATACACATTATAACACACAGGATGCCCTTCTCTATCATAACCGTGCATAAACACAACTTTGTCCAAATCATCACCAAGATCTTCATTAACAAGCTCATCAATTTTGAACTCCTTCCTCCATCTGAGTGTGTTCTTGATCATAACAAATGCATCTTTAACCTTAAAATCCCTAGCCCTCAAGAACTTCAACAGTATAACATCACTTCTTTCATCTTTTAGGAGTGGAACGCCCCATATAGAGATTTCTTCTGGCGGAGATGTAATGACTGGCTCTTCCTTTTTGGCCTCTTTCTCTTGCTCTGGAGCTTTATCAACTTTCGATTCCTCCTCTGCCTCCGGTGGTTTAAGTTCTGTACTAACGTCAGATTCTGACAAGGTTACAGAGGATACAGCTGGAATTTCTTCAGTTGGTTGGGTTGGTTGTGTAATTTTTTCCCCCTCTTCTTCTTTTGGTGGTGGAAAGCTAAATTGATGGTTGTTTAAAGCTTCCTGAACCAAATGCTTTAGCTCTTCCAAAGCTTTTTTTTCAAAATCGTTGAGATCAGCCACTTTATTGCTTTCTTCTTTGAAAGAAACTAAAGTCTGAGGAATCTTTTGTTCATCCATTTGCTTATCTTTACCAGCCTCAACAACAACAACCTCTTCTTTATTGACCGCAGATTCACTCAACTCTTCACTTTTCTCTTGGACAGTTACTGCGGCGGCCACAGCCGAAGAGGACGGAGGCGACGAGGAGGAGGATTGTTCTCTCTCCATCATCGCTGCAAGTGACTTAGACTCTTGCGGCGGCGTAGATGGCTGTTGCGGCGGAAGCTGTTCCTCTTTTTCTGCTATGTCTTTGGAGGCAGGTTCTTCCACTACCGGTAGCGAGGGTTCTACTACTTTTTCCTTTTCTTCCACGGCTGGCCGCGGCGGAGTTGGATCTTGAAGCGGTGGAGGGGGAACAGGATCGGAAGATTGTTCAGCCATTACAGAAACAAGGACAAGGACGTGTTTGATTGTGATGAAAATAGAAAGCAGAGTGCGAGAAAGAAAGAGAGAGTAAAGTTAAGTGAAGCGGCTGAATAAGAGAGAAGTGGTGGAAGAGAGAATTGTGTCGTTAAACAATGAACATGCGTGAGAACATAAGTCACGCCGCTCTTACTGTGTTTTTTTTAAACGACAAACGTTGTAGAGAGTAAAGAGAAGTCTGGAATCCTATGCAGAACAAGTAATAACAAACTTTTTTGAAATTGGATTGGTGCAAATGGTGCGGCTGAATCATTCTCTAACTTTTTTTACTTGTAAAAATAAAAATATACCTTAATTTGTCCCTCCACCTCACGCAGTACTTGTTCCTATCCTCACAATTAATCTACAATTATAATTACGAGATTTTATTTGAGAAATTTTTAGATAAATCTGCTTTACAATATTATTTTGGACCATTTCATTAGGTGAGAGTAAGTAGTGCTACATCACCTGTACTACATTCTTTGCTGGTGGGTAATACCATTAATCAAATGCAAAGAAGGATAGATAAACAAGAAGAAGAAATACAACAACTGAAGAACATGATCTATCAATTGTTACCCAGCAAACCATC
>CATIWJ010409725.1:0-11249 GCA_949640765.1 Croton laevigatus
GTTGTTAATTAATAAGAGCAATTAAAATACATGTTTTTAGTTGTTTAATCTTAAGAGAAAACAGGTTTTTAAGACCAACAATGAATATCATTGATAAAAGAATTATATTTGTAAGTCTATGATCACTACTCGTCAATTGCAATGGTAACCAACAACCAAGGTTTGTTCTCATTGATTTCCCCTGTTTTTACTGCAATTTTAATGTGATTTTGTTTGTTGGAATTCTTCTTTTAAATTACTTTCAGTTTATATTCAAAAATCCCCCATCATTTCTGTTCTAGCATTTAGAAATAAACTTGACTAGTCCCTGTGGGATCGACCCTACTCATCATCGCTATTTACAAATCCTTTAGAGTAGGTAATTTTAATTTGGTGATTTCGACGCTCATCAGGTATATTAGGCTTCTGTAATGTGAAAGATTTAATGGAGGATATTTTAGTCTTTTTATTATCAATTAACGTCTCTAATGGATGGGAGGGTATCTTAATGACTTTATTTAATTATCTATGTCTTTTTAATGGGTTAATAAGCATTGAGGTCCTGTATAGTTACTTAATATAAAACATAGGGGTTAAGTTGTATTAATCTCTAATAGTTACATATAAACAATTTTCAAAAAAAGTTTTTAGTTTTAAAATCCACATTTTCATTTTTATTTTGTAGGCAATTACAAATTACTTAAAATTTTCATTTTTTCCTCCAACCAATCTAATATTTTCCACCAATATTTCATTATAAATATTTCGCACCAATATTTCATTTCTTTAAACTCATTCGTATTTCATTTGAAAAAAAAAAAAGTATTGTGAAGTTTTGGTTCTTGGTAATCTACATCCTTCACTTCCAGAATTATTCAATGAGTTAAATCTTATCAAGCTTTAAAGGGATGGATATCCACCGAATTAATAACGGCAACAAAACATATCATATGTTTCAATTAAAAAGTTCAAGAAATAATATGCTATGGTGGATTCTTTAGCAATGAGGAAATGTTTTTCCCATCGAGCACAACAAATCACTCATCCAACTATATATTGCTTCTTGGATACAAGTGGCCAATGATGATCCCTAACGATGGTTGGGGAGCACTACAGTACACTGCTAGAATATCATAATTTTAATAGCCAAAATGTTGAGACGTGGACTACCAAAACTGAGAACAATCTCTGATCTAATCACTCGACGGTCAAAAAATGGGGTGAGATTTAGGAAGATCATTGACACATTTTATGTATTGCCGACCGAAATTAATAAAGAATTGGAGTGTTCACTACCAGTTAGGATTAGTTATTTTGATGATGACGGGTCCATTATTATGGAGTAAATGGATTAAATTTATTTATTTATTTTCACTTTATACAAAGAATCTAAACATTAATCAGCAATGTATCTTAATTTTAAATTTTCATATTTTCTGAATCAATATAAGTTCACTTTTTATATCAAGTAAATTCTGATTATTCATTTCTACACCAAATTTTGTTTGGATTTCGGTTTAAAGTCAAACATTTTTAACTTGATATAAAGATCCAAATACTTGGTAAATGATGGTTTTCAACCTAATATTAAAAAAACTTTGGGAGTATATTTAAGTCATTGGTCAAAGGGTTTGAGAATAATTAAACCAATTTAATAATGAATTGAAAACAAATTAGGGGACTAATTAAGTAATTTATGCCAAAATTAAGTTAAGTAATTTGTGCCGTTTTGGAAATTCCATAAATTAAGTCAAATAGTTAAGTAATTTATTACAAAATTAAGTAATTATTTGTTTGGCAGTATATGTGCCAAAATTAAGTAATTTGTTGAGTTATAAATACTATATTTTATGACGAAATTAAGTAATTTTTTTATTTAAACCTACCATATTTTTAAAACAGAAATCCAAATATATCATTTTTTTTTCTGAAAGAAAATCAAATAAGAAACAATACAACTTAGCATATTTGTAAAAATAAAATATGAAACGTAATTAAATATGGAAAGATATAGGTGACCTGAAATTTTATTAAGGGAATTGATTTATTTAATTGCAACATTATTCCTTAATTATTATAAAAATTATTTATGCTTTAATTTCAAAATTCAATGAATTGAGTTTATTTAATTATAAATTTAAATCTTAATTTTGGAATTCCTAAAATTAGGTTTATTTGATTTTCAAATTTATTCCTTAATTTCAAAATTTCATAAAATTAGGTTTATTTTAATTGTCAAATTTATTTTTTAATTTTAGAATTCCATAAAATTAAGTTTATTTGACTTCCATATTTGTTCCTTAATTTCAAAATTCTATATAATTAAATTTATTTGATTGCCAAATTTATTCTTTAATTTCAAAATTCCATAAAATTAGGTTAATTTAATTTTTGCCAAAACATAAATTCTTTTTTTACCCAAATTTCATATAAATAAGTCAAAATTAATTGAGTAATGTCAAATCGAATTTCTCAATTACTTCAAATTTCCATTTTTCGGTAATGTCAAATCTAATTTCTGAATTGAGTAATGTCAAATCTAATTTCTCAATTACTTCAAATTTCCATTTTTCCGTAATGTCAAAATTAATTGAGTAATGTCAAATCTAATTTCTGAATTTTAATTTTTCCCGCCTATGAATCTAATTTCTAAGTTAGCCTCAACACTAAATAACCAAAGTAGTAACAATTTAGGGTGTATGTCTTACTAATATTAAAAAAAGGCAAAGGAATACTTTTCTTTTGTGTTTAACAAATCAAAGGAATTGTTATTGCAAAGAAGTAAAAAACAAGATACAATTTGTGGAAACAACAAAGAAAATCAGAAACAAGACTGTATGGAAAAACGAAAATCAAGTCTACATTACATATTAGCTCAAAAACAATTGTTCCATCTACAGTTCTTGTATGCAAAATGATTTGTTGTTCATGGAATTTGACTAAATTTTTGCAATGAACAAAATACCTTGATTATTATTTAATTTTTTCCGTCAACTTTTGTATTGAAAGCGTTAAAGTTTGTCCATTCATCAAAGTATTTTATCAGACTTAAACTTTTTTAATTTTTTGTTTGAATATGAATGTGTAATATTATGTTTGCTCTATATTCTACAATAAAATTATTGGAGTCGTATGCAAAGTATGAAAAACAAAAGTAATAGATACATGAAATCGGATAAAAACATACTAGAAATTCAAAAAAGACCAGATACTATTTGGATGATTATGGTATTAATTCTTAGTATTAAGTTAGTAAAATTTGAATTTCCAAATTATTTTTATATGAGTATAAAAATATATATATTTTCTTATTTTCTCCTAGAAAACGCTAGAGTTTAAATTGATGAACAAATTCCTCTTACAATTCAAAGGCGACATTCACTTTTTGATTTATCAAACTTTATGTAAAAACCTTACATTTAATATGTTATTAAGTTCAATATCATATTTTTATTAACTTTATTTTTAAATTATTTATTTATATAATTTTCTATTAATATAGATAATTTAGCCTATAAGATGTACAAATAATTTGCCAATTAAGGATCTATTTACGGACATGGTTTTTCATCACAACCCTTGCTTTCTGGGGCGATAGTGAGCCGTGAACAGACAAACTATCTTCTAAACAATGAGTTATCATAAGTACCTGACTTAAACACATCACAAATAGTACTGAGTAAAGTTAATATTTTACTCATTAAGTGTAAGCCTCCTCTATGTCTATGACCACTCAAAGGGTATGTATAAGCCATATCTCCCTCAAAAGGTGATCTATTAAGAGTTTGCAAGAGAAGTGCTGTTTAGATATAGCCTTTGGAGAGGGTATTCCCCTTAGTAGAGATTACCCTTAGACAATCTCTACTTTTATCTCTACCTTTAAGCCTTCTCCATGTCTAAGACCCTAAAGGGAGATGTCACCCTTATCAAGTTAAGGAGAGGTCGCCCATGTGCAAGACAAAGGGAGGTCGCTTATACGACCTTAATAATAGAGTCATCACAAGGCTATAAGCAATATTATATTAATGGGTTCATTAACGGGCTTTCTTTAATTTTAATTATAATTAATTTTTAATCAAATATAATTTAATTAGAATTTATATTATTTTACTACTTATGTATGGGCTTAAAAGTAGTGGCCTATATCCTTAAACCTTAGGACAACATATTTTGTTACTTAGGCCATCTCCAATCTATCGTCAAAAAATTCTCTAAAATGAAGAGTGAAAATAGAATATTCTTAAAATATACCATCTCTATTTTATCTCATATCCAACCCTTCTTCAAATTTCAATCTCTAAATAATAAAATATTAATATTTTCAAAAAAAAAAAAAGAAAAAAGCATCTGAAAAAAAAAGCAAAGCAACTCAAATAAAAAAAGAATAAAAACGCGTAAACAGTAATTTAGAGATCCCATTTGGATCTCCAAATTTGAAGAATGAAATTTGGATCTCTAAATTTATTTTATGGGGAATTGGAATTTAGAGACCGGTTGGAGAATGAAAATCTCCATTTTGCATCACGTTGGAGATGGTCTTATTATGATTAAAACTAGGCCTCAGATATGAAAGCCCATTTACATAGCCCAACTAATGTGACATTGCTTTCTAATAGAATTTGGTCACCTGCATACCTCGGCAGCTTTACCGTCATCATTAAGGGACCGGCTAGCAACCAAAGACTCGAGGACGTCGCCCTTCCAAGTACTATATTGGATAATTGTCAAGTCCAGATATGGCGCTTGAAATATGTCCATTAATAATGTGCTTCATTAATTTCGAAGACAAGTTACATTTTTTCCTCTCTAAATAGGAAAAATTTTCACTGTACATGTTACACATTCTAATCTTAAATTTCATAGTGTTTTAACATTAAAACTCTAATTTTGAGCCAGACTTTAATATCGAAGTGGCTTGTGTTTGCAGGTCAAACTTAGGTAAATAACATGCAGCTCTATTCCGTTTCAAGCAGTTTTAATCACGTGTCAACATGGATGATTCAAAATTGTTGTATTGAATAAAAAGTTTTAATTTTTTTTTTATTTTAAAGGTAAAATATTTTAAAACTTTAACATCTAGAATTATACATTCTCTATTCCTAACATATATTTTATATCACACAATCACCATGTCGCCTAACAAATGATTATAATTGTATTTGCTATCTATTTTTAAATTATTCATCGTTATATAATAAGGTCACTTTTTAGGGAAAAATATTGTAATTTAGGTTGCAATTGAGATAGGATCCCACTAAATTATTGTTATTATAAGATGATTAGAAAGAAATAAAATATTAGCTGTTGCAAGGGATTTAGTAGCCCTTTTTAAACAAACTGTAAAAGGAGTTTCAAAACAAAACAAAATGGAAAAGCAATGAACTAAGAGGAAAAACAAGTATCTACGTGAAAACTAAACAAGAAAGGTAAGGGAGAAAAAAAATCCACTCTCAAAGCTACATGCGTGTAAAGCACAAAACCAAAATAAAAATGGAAAATAACAGAAAGTCTTCAAAAATAAAGTAGAAGCAAACCCAAAAATATCAAAACCAATGCCGGAGGAGCAAACGATGATGGGCAAACCATCAAACGAAAGCTTTGATTATGTTTTCAATATTTTCAACCATTTTCAGATGCATCTGTAGAAGAATCGGCGAATAACATTTTCAAGTGGAATTATAAGCTAAGCCCTAGAAAAATCACAAACCAGAAAAATTTTCCTTACTCGACGGTGATAATAAGGTAAGAACCAGCCATCACTTCAGCCAAGATTGTATTACAAAATCACAGCATTATTACACCAGTAGCTATTAGCTAAGGTCTTGAGATTTTCCTACTGGTTAATCATTTACTTCTCATTAATATTTTGGGTTTTTTCAATGTTGCAAAGATATTTGCATTTTGGCAGAAAAACATATTATATGGTTGCTTTTTGCTGCAATTCTTATTAATTTGTTATGGCATTAATAAGGATTGTCAAATACATTAGCGTTAGTAAGAATTACTAATGATCTTTTGATGATGACACATCTACAAATACTTGATTCAATTAGAGTGTCTAAGCTGTGTTTTTGCCTTGTTATTAACTTAAGTTCTGTTTTCAAGAAGTGGAACGCTGGATTCAATAGAGACTGTGATACTCACACTCAATGAGTGTCTTATTCCAGCTTTTGCTCCTAATTTCAATGTATGTGAAGCTTGCATTTTCTTTAGTTTCTTACTAACTAGAAGATGCATAAATCAAGAATTCGAAAATAATTCAACTTCAATTCAATAACTCTTCGATACATATTCATAAACTGTTCAAAACTAAATCAACGGCTGAATAAAAGAGATATATATAAATAAGCGTAAAAAAAATATCAGCACATCCTATGAGCTCTAAAAACAAAATTAAAAAGGAAGAAAACAGAATCTTACTAACTAGAAGATGCAGAAATCAAGAATTCAGAAATTATTCAACTTCAATTCAACAATTATTTGACACATATTCATAAACTGCTTAAAATTAAATAAATGGCTGAATAAAAAAGATATATGTAAGCATAAAAAAACTTGCACAACCTATGAGTTCTAAAAATAAAACTAAAATGGCAGAAAATAGACTCTTACTAACTAGCAAGAATTTAGAAACAATTCAATTTCAATTCAACAACTGTTTGACACATATTCATAAACTGCTCAAAACTTATATCAACGGCTAGAAAATAGAGATATATATAAATGAGCATATAAAGACCTGCACAACCTACGAGTTCTAAAAACAAAACAAAAAGGGCAGAAAAGAGACTCTTACTAATTACAAGATGCAAAATTAAGAATTCAAAAACAATTCAACTTCAATTCAATAGCTGTTAAATACATATACATAAACTGCTCAAAATTAAATCAATGGCTAAATAGCAGAGATATACATAATGAGCGTCTAAAAACCGGCATAACCTATTAGTTCTAAAAACAAAACTGAAATGGTAGAAAAATAGACTTTTACTAACTAGAAGATGCAGAAATTAAGAATTCAGAAATAATTCAGCTTTAATTCAATAATTATTCAGCACATTTCCATAAACTGCTCAAAAACTAAATCAACAGCTGAATAAAAGAGATATATATAACTGAAAATAAATACCTTAAGAGGAGGAGTACTACCACCCAAAGAATCCCATGAATTTCCTGTCTTTGTAAACTTCTTCTTCCTACCATCATCACTAGAGTACTCTTTAGAAAAATCATCAAAATCAACTTTGATCTTCTCTTCCAACTTCCTCTTATCCCTCTTACCTGTAACATTAACCTTAAAATTCTCTTCCAACTTCCCCTTACTGACATCAGCAGAAGACTTCTAATTCTTATTATTTTTCTTCTTCGAACCAAAATTTGAGATTTCTCTAATATCAAAATGAATAGCAGGAGAATCAACAAACTTTTTACACTTCTGACTACTAGGATAGATCAAAATACATTTTGATCTATCATTCATCTTCAAAATTAAAGCCTTGTGTTTCTTCATTTTTGAGCTACTATAAAGAAATACAAGACCTTTTGATGATCTCAGCTTTTTCCTCATATCAGTTAATGAGGATTTCATTTATATACCTAGCAAAAAATATGTAAACTTATATTCAAACAATGTTCAAATTATAAAAATAATACAATACAGAAAATTATGGAGCAAGAGGTACCATCTTTAACATAAAAAGTTTATGCAGCTTGCACAAATTACTGTATACAATCAAACATCATGATTGTCTAAGCTTCCAGGAATTACAAGGCACCAGGAACAAAACCTGACAAGTTTTGAGAAAAATGACTGAATGTCTTTTGTTTTAATGATCAATCCTTTAAATAAAGATTACTATTTTGACAAGAAAATATTTACAGTAATTACACAAGTCAATGCTAATATATTTTAGGTAAGAATATATACAGATGATACATAATTATAATAATTCAGATCTTCAAATCTCTGCCACGATTTTTGTCTTATTCCACTCTTTAATCTTAGCACTTGACATCCCACAACCTATGTCACTGATATCCCCCCTTAAATTGATGCTGAATGATCAGAAAGCATCAATTTGGTAACCAAAAAAATGATATCGTTGTTGCGAGAGGGCTTTAGTGAATATAACAGCAGTCTATTGTTCAGTGGTGATGTGAGGTAGAGAAATGATAAGTGAATCATATGCTTTATGAACTAAATGAAAATCCATTTTTATGTGCTTAGTGCACTCATGAAATATTGGGCTTGCTGTAATTTGAATAGCATTAGTATTTTCTATATGAAGCGGAGTATATTCCATTTGAGGAAACCCAAGCTCAACCAACAGTCCTCGAAGCCAAACAATCTTAGAACATGCATAGGACATAGCATGATACTCAGATATAATGGAGGATTTCGACACCCTATCTTGTTTCTTGCTTTTCCAAGAGACAAGAGAGTTGCCAATGAACATGCACCAGCTAGTAATGGAATGTCGAGTATAAGAACAACCAGCCTAGTCAGCACCATTGTATGTAACCAAGCGAATTAGAGAATCTACAGGAAAGAAAGACTTTTGGTAGAAGTGCCTTACAAATAGTGGACAATGCGATGAACAATAGCCAAGTGAAGGTGCCGAGGTTCCTGCATAAATTGACTTACTTATTAGACTACAAAAGAAATGTCAGGCCAAGTAATAGTGAGATAATTCAAGCTCCCTACTAAACGTCTATAAAAATAGGGATCAGGTAAAAAATACTCTCATTATGACTATATTTAACATTCACTTCTAAGGGAGTAGGAACAAATCGATAATTTTAAAGACCAGACAATGTAATTATCTCTTGAATGTATTTGTGCTAATTTAAGAATAAACTAGCCGATGTAGAGGTCACTTTGAGGCCTAAAAAATAGCATATAGGACGTAGATCATTTATATGAAAAGAGCTTTGAAGGTGTTGTTGAAGCTTAGAAATCAATTTCGAGTTAGTCCCTATAATAATGATATCATCAACATATATCAGAAGCAAAACAATTCCTTTAGAAGTCTTGCAAAGAAACAAAGAGGAATCATATTGGCTATGGACAAAAGTGAAGCTAATAAGCGTGGATCAAAACTTATAAAACCATGCATGTGGAGCTTATTTTAAACCATAGAGTGACTTTTTTAGTTTATAAACATTAGAAGAAGGTGTAGAAAATAACCCTGGTGGAGGAGTCATATAAATTTTTTCCTTAAGATCCCTATGTAAAAAGGCATTCTTAACATCTATCTATTGTAATGACCAGCCCTTGGAAGCTATCTTTTTCGCTACTGGTCCAAATGTCTCCTCATAATCTACTCCATATTTTTGTCTATTTTTGAGTGCCACTAACCTTGTTTTGTATCGATTAAGTGACTCATCAGATCTCAGCTTAATAGAGTAGACCATTTATATCTAATGGGTTTAATACTAGTAGGATAGGAAACAATATCCCAAGTATGGTTCTCTTGAAGAGCATGAAGTTTCTCTTGCATAGCTTTTTCCCAACATACATGTTGAGTGGCCTGAGAATAAGAGGTAGGAACTGCAATGTTAGCTGAAATAGCAGAGCAACCATACTTATCAGGAGGATGACTATTACGAGTAGATCTTCGAAGAACTACTAGAGTAGATACTGGATTAGGGTTGGAAAGGATTTGCGATGATAAGGGCTGTTGATACTGATAGATAAAACTAGGTTTAAAATGCTCAATAGAAGGAGTGATATTGTCAAAGCTAGGAAGAACACTATGTGAAGAGAGATCATGCTGCTGAAAATAGTACTAATGTTCAAAGAAAACCACATTTCTAGAAACACGCAGCTGATTAGTGACAACATCATAACATAGAAACCCTTTGTGAGTAGTGATATGTCCCATAAATGCACACCTTACTGATTGAGATGTAAGTCATGTGAAGGCAAGTGAACAAAGTAAATACATCCAAAAGTGTGTAGCATATGATAATCAGGATACATACCAAAAAGATAGAAGTAAGGATAATCAAAATTCAATTGTGAAGAAGGTAGCCGATTAATCTGATAAACTGTCGTCAACAAAGCTTCCACCCAAAATCTTGGCGGAATTAAGGCCTCTAAGAGTAAAGCTCGAACCATATCCAATAAGTGACGATTTTTTCATTCAGCCACCCCATTCTGTTGAAGAGTAAAAGGGCAAGATCATTGAGATATAATACCTTTTCGTTGTATGAAGGCTTGAAAATCATGTGACATCTAATGGAGGTGGAGAATTGAGTCTCAAAATAAGCCACAAAACTTTTGAAAAACTTTTAACACTTTAGCTTTAGTATGCAGAAAATATATCCATGTGAAATGACTATAATCATCAATGAATGTCATGAAATATTTATACTGTGCATGGGAAATAATAGGAGTAATACCCCCAAACATCATTATGTATAACTTCAAAACATGTATTAGCACGAGTAACATAAGTAGGAAAAGGTAACATTTTCCTCTTTCCTAGATTACAAACAGAGCAATCTAGAGATAAACTATGAGAACACTGATTTTTATTGCCAAGAAAACCATGCTTCATTAAATAAGACAATATCACATTGTTCGAATGGCCTAATAGTTTATGCCACACATCTGCCTTATTATCAATAACAATAGAAGCCAAGGACAGAGTTCTAGGAATAAATTGCAATAGAAATAATCTTCCCACTTTAGGCCCCATTGTGATCACCTTCCCCAACCCCTGATCCTGTATAAAATAACAACGATGAGAGAAATTCACATTACAATTATTACCCACTAATTGCCCAATTGAAATTAAATTAGTAGACAATCCATGGGAGAGGAATACATGACAAAAGGAAGGTTCAATATCACTAATGGCTGTAATTGAAAGATTACTTCTATTAGTAACGTAAATGTTTTGTTTATAATTACACTTATGAAGATTATCTAGCTAAACGAGTGATCCAGTCATATGATTTGATGCCACAGAATCATCAAACCAAGGAGAAGAAACAATCTTACCTTGACCATGAAGTCCAAGAGTAGAAAATGCTGTTACAATCATCTGTTAGACCATTTCTGGAGTAGCAAAAGACTGATTTGTGCGACCATTCGTGGTCGTAGAACTAATACTGGTAGAGTATGATATATCAGCATGAAAAGCTTGGCCTTGTCGATTTTCTGGACCTGTAGGACATTGCTTGATAATGTGCCCATTTTGTTTACAATAATTGCAGAATTTCTTACCACAATTATGTGCAATATGTCCGAACTCCTTGCAACT
>CATIWJ010409792.1:0-12141 GCA_949640765.1 Croton laevigatus
CCTTTGGAGGCATTTACTCTTCAGGTGAGTATGTTAATGATTATTGGCAACTGAAGCATAAATCCATTTGCCAACTAATTTCTATAAAATTAGTTCACATACTAATTTCACCCTTTCGATGGCCTGGTCTGCACATCTGAACCTTCAGAACAATCTGTGCATTTGTTAATTATTGTTCTAGCAATTGTATTCCAGTTCAGCTATATGTTTTGTCTATCTGAATTCATATTTATGCTTTTGCTCTATGTTAGGAGACTGAAGTATCTGCTGTCAGATATATCTCTTGCGAGGAGTATAGAAGCTTGCTTGCCGATGAACATCCTGGTTATATCCCCTGGGGTGTAAATGGAAAATATGGTCAGCTCCTTGAGATAATTAAGCAACGGTATGTTATGCCGTAAATATTGTTATTCAATTCAGTACACATCTTTTAACAAATGACAGAATCACCTTTCCTATTACGTGGATCATGAAATGATTTACTTTGATTTTTCCCTTTTTGGAAGCATTTTGTTTATATCCTTAAGATCTATAGCATACCAAAAAAATCTATCAGCAAAATATCATTTTGATACATCTTTGTGCATCCAAAAATAGAATTTGTATGCCTCTTTTTTTTTTCTGTTGCGAAAACTTTATTATTGGCTTCCATCAGAAAACAATATCCTTCTGCTGTTTTTCTGGCACACAAATAGTTTGTCAAGAATATTTTATCCACATATAATATATTCTGTACAAGATGAATAGCAGGTGAATGTTGGCACAATCTATTATTGAAAGTTTGATAATTTTCTGCTTATGGTATGTATTCCATCTAATTTGCTGAAGGTACGGAGAGAGCAATGTAGCACGCAGCTTGAATCTACAAAAGCAACTCTGCCGATATGCATCTGTTTCTCTCAGCACAGACGTTGTCTGCTTTCTCTTCTACTTTCATCTATCTCTAAGCTGTCTTTTCCTTTTTTTTTTTCCCTTTTTTTCGGAACAAGGCTGCCTTGATTTCTATAATATTTGTTTGATCATAACTTTTGAGCTTCCAAGTCAATCATATTTTTTCAGTAGCAATTTCTTATTGCAATATATTGGCTTTCTGCTAACTATTCTTTACAGTATTGTTTTTATTGTAAGTCTCACTCAGTATGTGTAGTTCTAAGTATGTCCGGTGTCAATAACATATTTGCCACTTTATAAACATTTTGCGTGTGACAATTTGAGAGGTTGATGTATCAAAAGAAAATTAGCTTGTGCAATAGACAGTGAAAGTTTGCATGTCCATTATTGACCTCAAGAAAAAGTGTACAATAAAAAAAATATTTAGTGCTTTTTTTTTTTTCAGTTTGACAAATGATAATTATTGATTACAAAACTCGGTGAGCTATCACATCATCTATTTGGAGAAATTAATGAACAAAAGTATAAAAGATTGGTATTTCTCATGATGTGAAAATGTTGAAGGTTTTTATGCAATCTAAACATTTTTTTGTTTGTCACAATAGTAGCTAATTAGAAAATTAATCGAAAGGGATGAGTGCCAAAGTTGACTGCCAGGTTATGTATATCTCGTCTGTTTCCCAAGTTCAGCTCATTTTGTTGAATTCATCTTATGTATATGCGATGTGTTTTGGGTTGAAGTTGAAATTTTTTTGATTTATAACTCTGTTGTAGACCTTATTCTTCCATATCCTTGCTGTTTGGTTATATGTTGCTGCAGTTGTCGGGCCTATCAGATGGAGACAGGGAGGCACTGGGCTTACTTGTTAAGACTGCTGCAGTTGTGGATGAAATCTTTTACCTGCAGGTTCTTTTATCAAGTTTAATTTATTTGTGGATAGATATTTGCATTTAAATGACAATAGTAAGCAGCATGCATCTTTATAAGTTGCTGGAATGTACGAAATTGTTTTCAATGTGTTTGTATAATTATATTCATCGAGTTTTTAATATGAATATGTGCATGCATATATACTTTAAAAGGGAATAAATATATTGTGATCAGAATATTATCGAAGCCTTTTTTCTATTTACGCAAAAGTATATTTATGTAATTGTTGGAAGACCAGGTTTTCAGTTTATTTGGAAAAGCAATCTAAAAAGTGAACCGATCTATATATATATTTTTTCATGTTGTTACAGTTGATAATGTTCACTTATTGCTAGTGGTGGCTCTGTTAATTTTTCCTCTTGAACCAGGTCTGTTGCAGCAATCCAGCTCTAAGGGATTGGTTGAAAGAGCACGCTGAAAAATCAGAATTGGACAAGCTCAAATGGATGTTTTATTCAATTAATAAGAGCCCCTGGTATGTTGTCTTTGGATTGTTCGTTTAAGTTACTTCCATGATAGCGCATGCATATTTGAGAAATTATTATTTAGGAAGAGTAAGGGAAAGAAGAAAGTTTAACAATTCAAGAAAGAATTACCATTCTTATGAATGTCTAATTTTTCATACCCATTTCTTCTGTACTTGCTTTTTCATGCGAGGGTTTTTTCAGAGAATGTCTGTGGTTACCCTGTAGATTTTTGTAATGATCTGAATTCTTGAACGAAGCATCCTCCGAAGTTGATGGATTTCACATCTCATCGCTGAATCTCTTGTTTGATGAACAACCGATATGAACTCTGCAATGAAATTTCTTCATCCATTCTCTATCAACAGGTCAAGTCTTGATCAGAACAAGGCATTTCTGACAACAGCAGATTCAGCCATAAAGTTGCTCCCTGAAGCTACAAAAGCTGTAAGCGGATGGAAGGGTCTGGAGTATAAAGCAGCCTTCCCAATGGTAAAACCGCCTGGTGCAAATTTTTACCCTTCAGACATGGATAAAATGGTTAGTGAGGAACTCATCGTACACTTTGAAAAGGATACTCCAGATGTCTCAATTTATACGCTTCTTTTCAGGTCCACTATTGAGATCAATAAATTTCTTCTCTCTTATAGGAATTCGAATCATGGAAGGACACTCTAACAGAGAATGAGAAACATCATGCAACTGGTTTTTTCAGCGTAATCAAAAGGCCGAATGAAACTGGTGTAAAATCTTGTTTGTCAAATAACGGTCAAGGTTTACATAGTATTCCATATTCAAAAGAGTATAATTCTCTGATCACAAAAGCTGCTGAACTATTACATGAAGCTGGGGATATGGCTAGCTCACCTAGGTATTGTTTTGCAGGATTTTTTGTTTCCCATAGTTACAGATCATCTTGAACTTTGCTACACCCTCAGATTTTGCTAACTATTTCTTGCCCTATAGTTTGAAGAGGTTACTTCATAGCAAAGCTGATGCATTCCTTTCAAATGACTACAATGACTCGGATATAGCATGGATGGAATTAGTAGGTATCCAACAAGTTTGCGATTTAACCTTCCCATTGGTTTTTTTCCCCTGCTGGGATCTCGCCATCTCTTACATTTTAGCATTTGGTTATCAAATTTGACAAAGTATTATAATCCTCTACTAATATTATACTACGCACTGATTTCTTAATGAATTGCTGTTACGTTTCATATGTTTAACTTCTAGTACATAAAAAAAGTAAGAATTAATAAGTGCTAAAGGAAGACATCAGATGAATAGACATTAGAGAGCTCAGGGGAAAAAAAAAAAAAAAGAACTCTCAATTTTAAGCCTTCTGATTTTTCCTTTGATGTTACTCTAATGGTTGTGTAGGATTCTAAGCTGGATGTGATTATTGGTCCATATAAGACTTGTGAAGATGCACTTTTTGGATATAAGGTAATGTTTTTAATTATGACATATAACATATTTTCTACTTTAGTGACCTTAGATTTAGCATGGAAATAACTTCATAAATGAACTTTTCTATGTTGAGTGGGTTGATAATTTTTTTCTTCAACTGCTTCCAGTTCAAAATGTTTATTTTCTGGCATATCACCATTTGAATAACATTTCTGAATCCTAAATGACAAAAGTTAAGGACTTATAATAAAATGCAAATCATTAATTTCTGAGGGATGTAGTGGTATTACTAGGTTTTGAGTTTTGTGATTGGACATTTTTACATTTAACATTAAAGCCTCAGTTAAAATTTTCAACTGTGTATCCCTGTCGCTATTTATCACTCTCAAGTTGCCTAATCATTTTTGTAGGCTACATTTGAAGCATTCATTGGTATCCGAGATGACCAAGCAACAACTCAACTCAAACTTTTCAGTGATAATTTGCAGGTACCTAGTGGTCTGCAGCCAAATCTGTAGCACCTCCCTCCCTTAATATTTTCTTTTGTTTTTCCCCTTTTAGCAGGATCCTTTCTTTCTTGATACTGAAATGCCCTTCTTTTTTATTGATTGTATGTTTAAGGTTTTAGCAGAAAATCTTCCAATGGACAATGCTTACAAATCAACGGATATTAATGCAGCTACAATTCGAGTAATCCAGCTTATCTGTAATGCAGGGGTTAGTTGATGAACTTATATGCTAAAAAGTAAACTTGCCAATTATTATCATAAAGTGTGCCTATGCACGCTGTAATGTAACCATAAAATCTTGAACTCAACTACAAAAACCATGAAAATTTTGTCTCATGTATTCCACTGGCACTAGTCCATTAACCAAGTGGATGCAGTTGATAGCTACCATTCCAATATCTTAATTCAATCATTCATATGGGCAAGAAACTACGGCTAATAACGTGTTTTACATTTAAGCAGGATGTGAAGGGCCCTCAGATTATTGCTCTTAATCTACCGAAAGATGAGCAAAAGGTAGAAGAACAACGAAGATCAATAGTCATGTTTAAGAATGTGTTAGAGGCCAAGTACTGTTTCATTACCTGTAGTTTATGTTATTGTCATTAATCCTTGTTCGTTTTGCTTTTTGTTATTATTTTATCACCACTACATGAAATTTGAGATGACCTCCCTTACAGGTTTGAGCATATTCTTATGCCCATAGCTGATGTTTGTGTAAGCAAGGAACAAAAGGAACTTATAGATTTTGAATCTTTCTTTATACTCACCATCTGTCACGAATGCTGCCATGGTATAGGGCCTCGTATAATAACACTTCCACATGGTAAAAAGTCCACAGTAGAAAAGGTTAGCTGCACAAGTTTAATCATTCCACTCTCAATCATTTGCTGTTTTCATTTCATTGTTTGACATTTCAGGATGAAACTGTATATAGTATGGCTTGAAACATTCATAATTTAGTCTTGGTTATTGCTTTTGGAAGTCAAAATCAGCTGTAATTTCTCATGTTCTCGTTTTCTACGCTTTTATACAGGAGCTGAAAGAACTCCACCCTGCTTTGGAAGTAGCAAAAGCTGATTTAGTTGGGCTTTGGTCGCTCAAGTTTTTAATCTACAAGGTCAGTAACTTGCTATGGGAGAATATACAGGACCCAAATACACACCCCACCTTACAAATACCGAATTCCAAGTAAACTATCTGTCTATGTATTCAAACATCTGTGTTTATTACCAAGTGCAGGATTTGCTTCCCAAGAGTATGGTGAAGTACATGTATGTTTCTTTTCTTGTGGAATGCATTCATTCAGTTCGGTTTGGTTTAGAGGAAGCTCATTGGTAAGCAACCGTTTGACAGTCCTTAATCAACTGATTTATGTCATTGATCATTCCATATCTACTGCATATTGTCAGCAAAGGACGAGCATTGCTGTTCAACTGGTTATTTGAGAAGGAAGTCTTTGTTTTGCATTCGGATGAAACAATCTCTGTTAATTTTACCAAGGTTTTGTTTTCCAACTCTTATGGATGGATTTCTCTTTCTCTTTTCTAAAATTCCATGGACATAAACCTCTGTTTAATTTGAAAGGTTGACAGGGAAGTTGAAAGTCTCTGTGGGAAGATACTAACCATACAAGCAAAAGCTGACAAAGATGCGGCAAGCCAGCTGCTTCAGAATTACTGTAAAATGACAGATACATTACAACTTGTGTTGCAGAAATTGGAGAACCTTCAGGTACCAGCTGTGAAATTCTGACTGAGAATCAGATTGTCAAATAAGTAACGCAAGCTCATATTCATTCTTGATTGTGTTCAGGTGCCTTTGGATATATATATGATGCAGGAGCAATCCTAGTCCTAATTGGATTCCCAGCACAAATAGGATTTTATTTAATTTCCTGTTTTATTTCAGATTTAAATGTTTTTTGTTTCCTTGTTTGATTAGGATTATCTATTTTTATCATTGATTAGGAGTAGAGTTTTAATTATTTCTTTAATTAGGATTCATGGTCTAGTTAAGATTTATCACTATAAATAAATAGCATCAGAACTATTGTAATCATCTTATTTTCTCTAAATTTTTAATACAAAGGTTATAAACCTAATTACTGTTTATCGTTTCACCTACCATCAACCCTACTCTAGCCTACTTGTTGAAATCTGATAGCCCTACACTGTCCCCTGCGTCAATATAGCTCTTAGAGCATCTCTAATGGTTATGTGGATTGCAGTTGATATATCGATTGAAATAGAAGGTGTAAATAATTATATGGTTAACCGTCTATTTTTAGAGTTTAACGTTTAAAAAACCTATATCCAATGCAACATATTCCATTGTCTATTGACACGTTAGCTGGACGGTCAAACAGACATTAGTATTGGAGATGGTTTTTTTAAAATTATTTTTATTTTTCTCATGTGTCCATCAAATAGAAATAATTCACTTTTACATTGTAGATGCTCTGAGCTCCACAACTCATGACTTAATGCCCATTTAGTCAATCAATTGACTTTGTTAAATTTCTCATATCAAGTAAACCATTTGAATTCCTATGTTTCCCTAAAAATCTTTTGGAAAAAACAAATGCAATGTTTTTACTCTGATTTAAAATGGTTGATTTATCCAATTCTTAAATTATTCTTTTCATACCATGCTTAATTAAATCATTTTTGTAACAATAGTTGATGAAATTAGTTCAAATTTGTAATTGGAATTTGTATACACCCTCCAAATGATTAATATGTGAGTTAGGAACATGCAATAAATAACTATATATATATATATAATAAAGAAATTACTGACCATATCTTAAAAGCACCATTTATTTGAATTCATAAGCAAAAAGAAATAATTTTGGATAATTAGATTACATTTATCTCCTTAAGCCAAGCAGTATGTAGAGGACATGGATCAGGTTTTCCTTCAGCAATTGCTTTCTGAGATAGAGAATAGAACCACCCATTCCTCCATTTGAACTGTAAGCATTCAAATTTCAAATGAGAGTCCATTCTTGTCTTAGACTATAGAATACATCAATGATGAGGAACCTCAGGTATGAAAAGATGTTTACCTCTTTAACAGCTGTTGGGAAATGAGCAACAGCTCTTGAGTAAGCGCATAATCTTTCCTCAATCGCTTCTTCAAATACTAACCCTTTCTCTGTAGCTGCTGCAGATGCAAGTTCTGCTATAAGACCAGATACCTGAAACCAGAAATCTTAGTGTCAGCCACTTTTGTCAATTGCTGTTGCTAATACTTATTTGGCATTCTTAAAAATAAAAATGATAATAGAAAGAAATGAACTATGTTAAGATTGAGCTAGCAAAACTCATCCTATATTGAGTTTCGAAAACCTAGGGAATGTGTTTCAAGACTCGTAATTAAGAATCTTTCCAATGGTTTCAGGGAACATACATTTGATGTTTTATGAAGTGAGAAAACAATGATCATGCGTTTGAGGAAAAACCAATGATGGCCAATATTGATATGGTTGAGCCATTGTGCTTTCATCCATAAAAACTAACATCATTACTTAAGTGACACAGCAGCATTTATATCTAAACATAAACTCTGTTGCACATGAAGTACAAAATAGAGGTAGTCATCAGACACATATCTACAACTAGAAGGTAAATTTGTGAAACACACAATTCCATGTATACTTGAATTAGCAGAGCAGCATGCAAAACAGATGCAGTAACCAAAATCTGATCCTTCAAAATATGTCATAGTGGCCAACAGCATTTACCTCAGAACGATATTCCTTCTCCACATTTCCAACTGTCGCCCCTGGATGACGAGCACCAACGAGCATGAATGCTGAAATCCAAATCAACTTTTCTAGCATTTGCTTCTGGAAAGCATCCTTGTCAAGGACCTGGAAGCATTTAAAAATTGACTGAATATCATAGCTTTCGGAATAAAGATTTGAGACAAAAAGCAACTAATTCAAACCCAAATTTCCTAACGTTTCAAAGGATCCAATAACAGCAGTAGTTAAAATTTCAGGCCAAGCTCTGAGCTTATTATGTATCAAGCAGCAATTGCATACTATCTCCCTCCCATCTCCCAATACAAAATTAAACTTGCTCACCAAAACGATGCCTGAAATTAGAGATTCAGCACAACAAATGTAAGAAGCATTAAATAATTGGTTTCCTTGCCTTGCAAGTGAGTCCTCCAGCATGTAACCTAGCAGCCACAGCAGATGCCCATTTCCCATATGCTGCAGTTAATCCTTCGGGATTAGTATCAGTCTTTCCATCAGTAGGCGGCTCTCCAAGCTTTGACACAGCAAAATAAGCGAGCACTTGGTCTGCATCACCCAGACCTTTACTTTCAAGCCATGGCTCCAGCATCCCATTCTGGAAAAATACCAAATCTGCTAGATTGTCAATACACACTTGAGCAAAGAAAACAAATTGAAAAATTTCAAATCAAATTATTCCCAATAACAAGCAAGCTTTGAATAAAATGAAGGGTAATGAGAATAGTCTGAAAATTCCTACCGTTCCATCTGGGTTTCGGAGTAGCTTCAAGAACAGCATCAAGATCATCATTTCTGGTACATACAAGAATGGGACCCTCAAAATCAAGCGGCACAGGCTCTCCTCTCTTCACCAGGAAATCTTGGCCATTACCCATATCTTGCAGGGCTCTACCAACCCGTCCACCGCCAACGATCACGGCAGGTGCGACCTTGGTAGTGGTGGCAGTAGAACCAGGAGCTGCGGCCATAGGAAAAGTAGATAGCTTTTGAGTTCTACTAACAATTTTGGTGGTAAATAATGTGAATTTTGAAGTGGGTGAGCTAGAGAGAGTGAGCATGACACTCGCCATAAGTTGCTGTAATAACAGAGAAGTAGGAGGACATTGTGGAAGTATGTTCTTGTGTTGGGGTAAATAGTTCAGAGGCAGAGTATGAACAAGAAAGAGACGGCCACTCAATTTTTAGCTATTCATCCAAACAGTTTCGCTCTTCTGTTTGCTTTCTCCACGTGTCATTTACTATAGAAAAAGTGAAAGTTCTATTTAGTCCTTGAATTTAGACTCAATATCCAAGAAGGCCAAATCGAATGTCATGTTTTTTTTTTTTTTTTTTTCAAATTTGATGTTAAAAAATTGAGTTGGGTAATTTTCATGCACCGCACTTGAATTTTGAGATAAAAGCTCACTATGATACTAAACTTCAATTCGCACACAAAAATTTCCTACATTTTAATTAGTGAAAATTATAAAATTGTGTCTGAATTCTATTGAAATATATTGCTATATTCTTCTAATTTTAAAAATACTATATTCTTTTATCTATATATTTTGATTCTACTAAACTAATTTATCATTTTGTTAGAATAAGACTCTATTTTTCGTTACTTCTTAAGCTAATTACCTAGGTAACTTTACGATGCCTATGAATTATTATTTATTTTATAAATATTTTTAGTTTTTTCACGTAAAAGTCTCAAATTCGGTTTTTAACAACTTTTCTATTAATGGAATATGAGCCAATCTTGGGCAACGAATGAGGAACTAATGAGGGAAAAAGTACAAATCATTCTAAAATAAATGATAATCAATAAGTTTGGTGAGATTAGCTACATAATTAGCCAGAGAATTGACAAATAATATGGTATTATTTTAATATAATGATGCATTAGTTTAATAGAATTAAAATATAGGAATAAAATAGATTATTTTAAAAATAAAAGGGCAAAACAATACATTTTAACAGATATTAGGGACAATTTTATAATTTTTCCTTTTAATTATTTCTATAATGTAAAATTGCATGCTAACAAATCTACTACCGAAACGATCGTACGAATTATCAAAAGGGTAAAGACTTGTGGTTCAAATAGAACTATGGTTCGGCATCTATTTTTTCCTTTTTTTCTTTTTTCCAACTCAAGTGTTGAATTATCTTGATACGATCTCTAGATCAATTACAGGACATAGCTGTTTGCAGAATTTGATTCTGTATATATAAGTTTTACATCAAACAGTTAGAATTGTTAAATTTACAGTCATGTATATTTATATGTACAGAGTCAAATTTTACAAACTGCAACCTTCTTTAATTCATCTTAGCACTAGGTGGAGACAATTCAACACCTGATTTAAAATAAAATATAAAAAAATAAGAAAAACAATGCAATTGAACAATGGTTTAGCCGAACCACCTATAATAACCCAAAGTAATATTTTTAACATATTCATTGTAACACTAATGCACTTCAATGGAGAACGCTCTCTCTAGGACTCTAGTGAAGGAGCATGCTAATTCTATGGAGGAAGATGACTTTCCACTGAACAATCCAGATGTTGAGTAAAAGCTAGCTGCTGATGCAGATGTGTACCCTGATACCATATAAAGGATCCCTCACGCCTAGATTCATGGCAGGCTCTGATACCATGTTAAAGATCTGGCCTAACTCACCTGAAAACTCGAGTTAACAGGTGAGGATTGTCCAGCCTTATAAATCTTAAATCTCCCTTACTCCTATCCAATGTGGGATTCCTTCAGAGACGTACCTTGATCATCAAACTTTTGGAAATATAATTATTTAGTCAAGAGAATTAAGTAGCTTTGGAGACCCAAGGCCCATACTGAAGTTATTGCCCTTAATAATGGTTACTTTTTAGTCAAGTTTGTTAATGGGGCAGATTTTAATTATACTCTCCTTGTGGGACTTTGGATAATTGTTGATCATTATTTAACGGTGAAGAGATGGTACCTGAATTTGATCGAGCGGAAAAATGATTGATTGGTTTTGTATGCTTGCCGATTGAGTATTATGATGAAGAGTTCTTGAAAGCTAATGATCTTTGGTGCCTTTCATTTCTTTTAGTGTTCAATATATACATCAATACAATCATAGTTTTAGGCTATAACTACGGTAACTAAATAAAGGGAATATACAATAGAATATATACAAACTATAAATAAAAGATTATTTACATAATCTAATAAACCCACCCCCGTAGTCAAAATGGAAGGTTGTCAAACGTTGAGACTATCTCGAAAATCATCGAAGAGTTGCAGCGGAAGTCCTTTAATAAAAATATCAGAAATTTGATAACGCGAAGGGACATGTAAGACACGTACTTGTCCTCTAGCAACCTTCTCACGCACAAAGTGAATATCCATTTCAATATGTTTAGTGCGCTGATGCTGGACTGGGTTATCAGAGAGATACACTGCACTAACATTATCACAATATACCAATGTAGCCATATTAACGGGGCAATGAAGCTCAAGAAGTAAGTTGCGTAGCCAACATGATTCGGATACAACATTGGCCACCCCACGATATTCGGCCTCAGCACTGGACCGAGATAGTGTAGGTTGACGTTTTGCAAACCAAGAGATCAGATTGTCACCGAGATTAACACAATATCCAGAGGTTGATCGCCTAGTATTTGGGCATCCACCCCAATCGGCATCAATGTATGATATGAGCTTGGTCACCGTAGAGGGGTATAGATGTAGATCGAATTTAAGAGTGCCCTTTATATAACGAATAATTCGCTTTAAGGCTGACATGTGCTGAGTTATTGGGTCATGCATGAATAGACAAACTTGTTGAATGTCATAAGAGATGTCTGGTCTTGTAAACGTTAGATATTGCAAAGCTCCAGCAAGGCTCCGATATTCAGTTGGATCATGATATGAACTTCCAGATGATAGGCTTAGTTTTGCCTTAGTGTCAATCGGTGTAGGAGAAGGTTTACAAGACAACATACCTGCACATTCAATGATTTCTTCAGCATATTTATTTTGTATTAAGAACAGACCACCTGAATGCTGAGTTACAGAGATGCCCAAGAAATAACTCAAGGGACCTAAGTCCTTCATGGCAAATTCAAATTTGAGCTTAGACATTATAGATTGCCGGAGAGTATCTGAGGAGGCAGCAAGAATAATGTCATCAAC